>JAFIRS010000057.1:1200000-1507921 GCA_018342105.1 Gonioctena quinquepunctata
GAAGATAAAATTGAAATTGTGTTAATTGTGGGTGAGAATTATAAAACTTATCGTGAAGCTGCAGAAATTTTCAATAACCGACACCCAAAGAAAAATCTTCACTATGTCACAGTAAGGAAATTATTAACAAAATTCAAGACTTCTGGAGATGTAAAAAATAAATTTAACAACAAACGCCAACAACGGATTTCCAATGATGGCATGGAATTTGAAGTAATGATTTCAGCAATCGAACATCCTAAAATATCCTTGCGAGAAAGGGCAGCTTCGATGCAAAATCCTATTAACAAAGATACAGTTTCAATTTTTTTTAAAAAGAACAAGTTTCACCCATACAAGCCCCGATTTATTCATACGTTGAGACCAGGCGATCATGATAGACGATTTGAATTCTGTTGTGATATCCAAGGAATGTTAGAAGGTAACCCATTTATGGCAAGACATATTATTTTTTCGGATGAATCAACATTTACATCAAATGGAACAGTCTCTAGCCAAAACTGTCGTTGGTGGAGTGATACTAATCCAAATTTCACCATCAAAACAAATGTGTGGTGTGGAATTTACCGAAATAAAATAATTGGACCTTTTTTTTATGAATCTTTGAATGGGGACCGTTATTTGCTCTTTTTAGAGGATGAATTAGACGATTTTCTTGATAATGTTCCCCTCCTTCAACGTCAACAAATATGGTTCCAACAGGATGGTGCCCCATACCACAGTAGGTTAGATATAAGGCAATACCTTGAAAATCGTTTTAATAGAAGAGTTATTTATTGGTTTTCTGAAATTTTTTGGCCTCCTCGGTCTCACGATTTGACGCCACTCGATTTTTTCTTGTGGGGTTACCTAAAGGGAAAGGTGTATCTTCAAAGGCCATTTACAGATGTTGCTCATTTGGGAAGAGTCATTACAGAATGCGTTCAGAGTATTACTTCGGTTAGAAGGGTATTGAAAAACTTTCGTGGTAGAACAATTACCTGTATTGAAAGAGAAGGCGGATATGTTGAAGCGATAGTGAATTGAGGGAGCTAATAATGTTCGTTAAATTATTACTACAAAATGAATTATTATGGTATTATTAGTTTAAATGCATCGCTGAAATGTTACAAGACAGACATTAACTAATTGAAAGGTTATCAACTGTTCAATGTTCATTAGATTTTTAATAAATTTTGTTTTGTGAAAATTTGCTTATTAATTTCTAAACGGAACGGAAAGGTTAACATGTTTGTAATAAATAAAAATGATAAATGTTCGGTATTGATAATTTGAGAAGAATTTGTAAAAACAGAATTTTTTAATTAGAAGGATGTAATAGCATATTGAAACATAGTTTTTACTTCCGAACAACTTTTCACGAAAACAATTTTCGACATTGTGAAATATAAAGTTACTTTACTCTTGAATAAAATTCATATTTTTTTACATACCTCGTATAAGATTAATAGAATTTGATATCTGATGGTTGCATCTTGGCCTTTAGACCATGCAGAACTTTTTATGAAGTATAACATTTTTTGTAAAATTAATAATAAAAAAGCTTCCCATATGTAGCCAACTTAAGCAGACTCACTGTATGTATGTATATATATATATATATATATATATATATATATATATATGTATATATATGTGGTCAAGAAACTAAAGAAAATATATATATATATATATATATATATATATATATTTAAATGGAAACTGATTTTCTTTCTTCGAACTGAAATTATTTTTGTGTTCTGGAGACTATGATCGGCAAAGATATAAGTAGGTACCGAAATTCCGCAGTAGGTAGTGTTTCTATGAAATCTACATAAAATAAGCAGTCATCAATCATTCGAGTTGTTTGCCTGCCAATTAATCCACCTTGATTGCTCTGGTACGTACTTACATCCAGATTCAAAGTGCTGAGCAATTTGTGTGCAATCCAAACCATTCGTTCTGCTGATAGATAGGCGTCGGCATGATGAAGCGCTAAATGAAATTGTGTTGGCAGGATAATTACGATCAACGCCAAATAAAATTAAAATTATTATCAAGCAGGCAAATTACGAGAAAAACGTTGCAACTCCAAACACGCGTCACAACGGCGCATTTAAGATTCCACGCGATTTTTACCTCTCGCTTAATGACTTCATTTCCCCAACGAGACAGGGTATTCAGCATCTAGAACTCTCTGTCAACCGGTTCGAAAAAACGAGTTCTCATGCGATTCAGTTTTTGTCCATTTATTCTGCTCCCTACTGTCACTGCGATGGTTATGTGCTGTACGCTTTTACTGATGTCTCATCGTGACGTTTAGCGAGAGATGAACGTCCGAAAAAGGAAAACATAAATAGTTGGTCACTGACTGAGCCTGCATAAGGAATCTCTTGTCTCTCGTAAGTGTACCACGATCAAGTTGATAAAGGAGTATTGATGGGGAAAAACAACAATTTTGAAATATTTACCAAGGACAATTTAACTCTCGATTGGTGACAGCAGGAAAATTTCACATGTTTATTTTTACGGACAAATACACTGCATGTGAAAAACACTAGGTATTTTTCGTGAAAAAACTTGCACTGGTGCATTTTCCGCGAAATAAATCAAGTATTTGTTCACCATCACTGTCAGACACTTCATTGTTTGATTGCTTTAAAATGTCTAAAAACCATGGTGAAAGATTGAGACAAACTGGGTGACACCAGTCCACTTGATGAAGAGAGTTATGTATATTAGTTTCAGATGTCGCAGACATCGTTTCTTGTTATAATTCAGTAAATTTAAGATGTCTAAAAACCCTGGTGCTTGAACTGGTTCGATATTGTTTGGATTTTCTAGGGGACACCACCTGTTGCTTCGATAGAGCTTCAATATCAATTTGACTTCTAGCTATGGCTGAGGACAGGTGATGTTCTTAGGTTAGAAGTCAGGTAAATGTGGAATGTGTTTGTCCTGCCGTTTGTTAAACGTGCATCGCAAAAATAATAACATTACAGTGAAGTTTAAGAAACGTTATGTGTATAAATTAGACTACTTTTTCTCTACGCCGGTACCCAGACCGGATGATAACGGATTTATGGGAAGAAGGGGCACATGGGTGTAATATTGCCAAGAGCAAGACTTATTGCACCCCCATGATTACCGATTGGTTGAATGCGCCGCTATAGGAAGCAAAAACCATAAATATATTGAGATAGAGAGAGCTTCAATGTCTGTGCTAGATGGAGCCGTCCAAAAATGTTTGTTTATATCCTCCCTTGATGTCAAAACTTAATTTTTGACATCTACAGCATCTTATATGGAATTATTTTCTATTTTGTCGGTGTCTATGCGTTTTTCCTTTTCGTTGATTTGATATCTTTCCTATCTCATTTTTTAGTTAATTCTTTGAAAAATTACGTCGTTCATTAGTGCGTAAGAAGTGTTGAATTTTAAACAGTGTATTGTGTAAGGGTACTTTTCGTAAAATGGGCCACTTTTGCATTTTGTGTGGACACTCTAAAGCCGCAGATTCGAATATACACCTTTATTCAGTACCAAAGACAAGTACAAATCTTGAAGAATTAACTAATAATGATATTTTCATAGTCCATTGAATTCCAATTATCAGCCTGTCAAAAGAACCATATTTTCTGGTGAAATGATTTCAAAATATTCTAGTTGCACCATAATAAATAATATAAATGTGGTTGCACATTGAAATAAACCCAAATAAGTACTCACTATTATAAACATAAGCATTCAAATAACCTCAAACTCAAAGAGTACAAAATACAGAAAACAACAATACGATGCTTTCTTTGTACAATATTCGGGGGCTTCTATTCTAGCTATGCTATTGGTCAAATTTGGCAGATGTCACTTTCCAGCAAATAGCAAAGCTAAAATTAGAACCCGCGCAACAGTTCGCCTCAAAAAGAAAGCTGAGGAAATAAATATATCCTGTGTGGTCTGTTGTTACAGTTTACCGAATTAAAACTGAAATGAAATTGGCGCCATCTGAAACGATAGTAAACTGTATTATCAAGTAGGCCAAGTGTCGCCAAGTTGATCCCAAACTTTTACAGATATAAGTGCAAAGACCAGGGTTTTTAGACATCTTAATTATATTGCCAACATTTTTAGACGTCAAAATATTAGGTCTTGTTATATTATATATGACAAAAATTAGGAAGTAGTTTCTGGGTCATTATATGTAGGTAAGAGGAGTCCCGGGACCATATTTAAGTGTAGAACACTTCCAATATCTCATTCAAATTTGGAATGGGTCCATGTACATTTTTAGAACGGTAAATGTTCATAAATGATATATTCCAGAAAGTAAATGAGAATAACTATAAACAATCATAAACTGTAAATCATCAATCTGAACGAACAAATCAAAAACGTAATTTTCCAGAACGCACATTTGCAGATAGCCTACATCACGAGTGAGGCAAAAATGTTGATCCTTTTTTCAAGTGATTTTTCAAATAAAAATCTTATGATAACTACTACTGAGACATCAAATTTTCATCATCAATGTGGTATCGACTTTCTTCCGGTTTCTGTAATCGATTACATTATTTTTTATTCACCTTACACATTACACCCGCGAATAAGACTGATAATAAATTAATTCTCAAAGTGACAGCGTATTCACCATTTAGGAAGAATTTCAAAAAATTTGGCGAAGTAATATGATGCTTTCACCTTATTCTGGGAAGCCAAATTATGACAATCAGTTATTATAGAGAATTGTTTATTATTACTAATTTTATATATATATATATATATATATATATATATCTATACCCCGGAGGTAATGGACCATGTGCATGTTTTTGGATATGAACATCCTTATCTCCGGGGTACAGTGAAACTATTGGATTGACTTTGAGGTTGATCAGTTACTCGGACAGTTAAATAGGGCCATCAAGTACTTAGAGTTCAGTGTTGAAGGGTTTTCAAATCTCCACAAAAAAGATGAGAATCGTTTTGGGATTGACTATTTTACAAGTCTCACTGTGAAAGGAAATCCGTGGGAGAATAGAAAGAAAATATTGAACTGCGGGGCGACTTGACCTCCAAAACAAAAACAGTGGAATGTATATTAGCATGATGGATGATCACATCTTATCATGTAATCTATGAAAATCATTTAATATTCCCCTCCCCCCGTTAACTTTTGAACGGTTCGACGTTAAACAATAAAAAAAAAAAAGTATTGAATGATATCACCGATACCACTTTTTGAAATGAAAGACATTGTAATTGCCCGATATAGATGGCGTGGAGGGGCACATCAACTTGAAAATTTCAAATAGCATGGGGGGGGGGGTTAAGTTGAAAAAATAATTCAATTCTCTTTTCGGACATTCTATTTTTTTTGAATTTCGTTCAAACGTTTTTTCACAATAGGCATTTGAAATGTCAAATATAAGTGCGGATCTGAATGGTACCGTTACCTAAATAACTTTCGAACGGTTTGATGTGAAACAATGAAACATAAAATTTATTGAATGGTATTACCGGTCCTACTTTTTGAGAGAAGATACATTACAATTACTCGACAGAGGGCGCTGGGGGCGCATGAAAATTTCGAAAGGCTTAGAGGTCGATTTGCACATCATTGAAAAGGTAATTAAATTTTCTTTCAACTATGGTTGTTCTACGGAATCACAATTGCGAGTGTGGCTTTTTATAGCCTCCCCCCTTCTCCCTTCATTGTTAACTTTTGAACGCTTCGATATAGAATAACGGGACCAAAACTATTTTGAATGATATCACCGATACTCTTTGCAATAGAAGAAATGGTGATTCCTCGATAGATGGCGCGAGGGCACATCAACTTGAAAATTTCAAATTGCATGGGGGTTCAAGTGGAACATCGTTGAAAAGATAATTCAATTCTCTTTTCAACCATCCTATTTTTTTGAATTTCGTTCATAAATTTTTTCACAATATGCATTTGAAATTTTGTTATACTTGACATTTCAAATGCATATTGTGAATATATATATATATACAAATGCCCCAATATCCTCGAATTTTATATATATATATATATATATATATATATATATACAGGGTGGCCCACCACATTCGCCTCGGTATTTCTACGAGAAATGAAGAGAGTTAGGGAAAAACTTTTAGCACAGTTATATGTGGGTCCATGAGGAGCATATTCCAAAATTATTTTGAAATATATAGGGTGATCCCCAAAAAAATTACATACCAAAGTTATATTTTTTCTTATGGAACACCTTATATTTTTTTCTATTTTTAGATACTATAGACAAAATAAAGGTGAGTTACTATTATATTTCCCATACTTAAAACTGACCGTTTCTGAGAAATTTTGAGAAATTTAAAAATACAGATCATAATTTGAAAATTATTTTCACCCTGTAACGTGTAACGAGCTGCTCGTGATTGAATGTACTGCTTAGCTCAAAGGTTAAAGTTAACTACTACATGAAATTTTTAATGCAATATTATACAGAGTGGCGAAAAAAGCTGCCTCAAAATTTGGACACACATTTAATTAAATAACTTCTTAAAGTTGAATGGAACACCTCATATTTAGTGGCGTAATTTGACGCAGAATTAGATTCCCTTCAAAACTATATTAGGGTTCCCTATACCTATCTCTTCTGCTTTTTACACAAAAGGCGTTTTTATATTTTACTTATGAGTAATTTTTTTATCTTAAAAATGAAACACACTGTATTGTAATGAAAATCTTAAAAAGCATTTTTGAAGTCATTTTATCGAAAAATTAAGAATCTTAAATAGTTTATTATTTTAATAAATGCTCAAAATGGTGTCCATTATTCTCGATGCATAGGCGAACTCTTTCTTGAAATGAGTGCTGAACTCTGGATAACATATTTTGCGGTATGGAACGAAACGCATTTCTTATTCGTACTTTCATATCCTGAGGTGTCGTTGGCGGTGTATCGTGGACAATACTTTTGATATATCCCCATAAAAAATAGTCGGGACTTGTAAGGTCTGGAGACCTAACTATTATTAAAAAAATAGTATTATAGGTTTTATAGGAAATCGTAAATGTATGTTTTTATTGACCCCATATTACAATTTTTGTATTTATTTCAATATAAAGTCTAATTTGCTAAGAAACAAGCGAATTTAACATATTTCGCCTCAATAATTAAGACACGTGCATCTTCTTATTTTGAAGAATGCTTTAATATTTCAGAAATGGCAATAAATTTGAGTTTTTACATTTGCCTGCATTTTACTTTAGATACACCGTATTTTCAAAAATTCTGCTTCTAGCGAATCTACGTATTCCTTAATAAAGAGGTTTTTAAAACGCTTTTTAAGCTTTTCATTACAATAGAGTGTGTTTCATTTTTAAGATAAAAAAATTACTCATAAGTAAAATATAAAAACGCCTTTTGTGTAAAAAGCAGACGAGATAGCTATAGGGAACCCTAATATAGTTTTGAAGGGAATCTAATTCTGCGTCAAATTACGCCACTAAATACTGGTTGTTCCATTCAACTTTAAGAAGTCATTTAATTAAATGTGTGTTCAAATTTTGAGGCAATTTTTTTCGCCACTCTGTATAATATTGCATTAAAAATTTCATGTAGTAGTTAACTTTAACCTTTGAGCTAAGCAGTACATTTAATCACGAGCAGCTCGTTACACGTTACACGGTGAAAACAATTTTCAAATTATGGTCTGTATTTTTAAATTTCTCAAAATTTCTCAGAAACGGTCAGTTTTAAGTATGGGAAATATAATAGTAACTCACCTTTATTTTGTCTATAGTATCTAAAAATATAAAAAAATATAGGGTGTTCCATAAGAAAAAATATAACTTTGGTATGTAATTTTTTTGGGGATCACTCTATATATTTCAAAATAATTCTGGAATATGCTCCTCATGGACCCACATATAACTGTTCTAAAAGTTTTTCCCTAACTCTCTTCATTTCTCGTAGAAATACCGAGGCGAATGTGGTGGGCCACCCTGTATATAGATTGTGGACCTAGAATTCTGGTTTATGAATATTTGGAGGAGCTTTCTTAGGGTATTGGATTCTGGATAGAATATATATATATATATATATATATATATATATATATAGTATTTCAGTAAATTAATGGCAACGTTTCGTCCCTGACCTGGGACTTCTTCAGGCTTTATTTAATTTTTACATATTCTGAAAGGTTAGTTATATTATTAGGAAGTTATTATCATTATCGTTGATTTATAATACCTACCTTGACAGTATTGAATGCATTCTTTATTACGAGAGTTTCCTTTTTCTGTTTATGTTTATCAACTGGGAACATTTTAATTATAAACTCTATATTGTGGCGGTGTGGAGATGAGAATTTTGAGTTGGTCGTTTGGGAAGTATGTAGGTTATTGGCAGGAGCAGGTAAATAATTTGTTCGTAGTTATTCCTTCTTTGATACCTCTGGGATAGGGGTGAGTGGTGAGTTTGGTGATTTGTTATATTTTTTTGTTTTGTGTTATGGCAGTTCTAAGTAATAGCAAGTTCTAAGTAATAGGTTTGATTTGAATTGCTGATGTCTGCTCTGTTGTTCAAGGCATTTGGACATTTCTTCAAAATAACCCGAGATGATGAACAAACACAGAAAACTCTCATGATGAAAATGCATTCAATAGTGCCAAGGTATTTATCATTTGGTTATATTAACGTTTAAAAAATATATTTATCATAATGATAAAAAAAAATCCCAATAATATACTGAAATATTAGATATATTCTATCCTATATATATTCTATCCTATATATATATATATATATATATATATATATATATATATATATATTAGTCGAGGTAGAAAAATTGGGAAGTGATTTATAAGAATGACTAGTGTTTTGAAACTGTTGAAAATTGACGAGAATCAGTACCTGTCAGTTCATCCGAATCCACATCTCTTCTCACGAGGGCGGCCACTGTTTGAGCTGCAGGAAGAGCCCACGCACAGACATGGAGTACAGAACTCAAACTTCTCATTTTTTCAGGAGACCAGGAGAGTCCTACTCTGGCTACCCACCAGGCGCAGAGGCAAACCCACCTAAAAATTATTAGAAAAAAGCACGATAAGAGATAGTTCAACAAAAATAACAATAAAAGTTGTGGTAGATTAACTGCAGATATGAGAAATTATGTTGCCTAGAATATGAGTCCGAAAATGGAATTTTTAACTGAAATACAATCCTCCCATCTTATGTATTTATTTTATCAGTGTACATTTATTGATTCCACATTCTTATTGAAATTCAACTCCTGAAACTTCGTTGTTTTACATTCTTCATTACGTGTCAATTTTTAGGAAATTACCATTGTCATATTGTTGCAAAATAGCAACTACTTCTGATCATTTTTCTCAACAAGTTTTGTGGTAGTTTTTTATTGCTTTTATTGTGAATACCTTGTTATAAAACCGGTAAAAGTTCGCCAACTGATATACGCCGACAGTGTTTATTAATTGCTTATCTCCCAGCGTTAACTTCGCTTCCTTATCAGGCACTCGTTGTACAAAGGTGCCGAAAACAGAATTAGGTGTCTGGTATTTTATTGAATAAATAAAGATCCTTCCCCATTCAGATAGTTATCCAGGACTTGAAAGAGCCTAAATTTACCCATTAGTTATCAGATGACGAACATTTTTTCGCATTTAATCTTCGCATACTGAATATATTATAAATGCCAATAATGGAAGAAGTAATATAACCTAAAAATGGCAACTAACTACTGTGCAAGACTGACCAAGAGAAGGAAAAATCAAATTGCATAAATCGAAAATCATTAATAATGTTTCTTCTAGTGTCTTCTAGTTTCAAGTTTATGAGTAATGTGAAGTTTTCGATATCTTCCTAGACGGTTTTGATTACTTTCGCCATTGTTAGCATCTTTGGGTCCCTGTCACCATTGAGCCTCCTGTTATAATAGAAATGTTCATTTAACTTGTACGTATACCTATAATAGTTATTTATCTGATGGCATGTCATGATGACAACGTTATGTCACTCAACTTTGATGACATGAGGAAGCTCATTATGGTACTTAGTCCCATAATGAATCCATTATGGTACTAAGTACCATAATGAAATTACGCTATTTCATGTACACTCCGTGATTTTTCCGGCAAAAGGGAGTCCACGATATTTCGCGTCATTTCTTCCAAATCAGAAGGTAAACTACCAGTTTCAGAATCACTCATTATTATTTAAATGATATTCAATCCTACGTGACAATTGTGTTTGACAGCAGATAAATGAATATTGCCGTTACAACCTGACGTTGTCAAGGAAATGGCAAAGCACAGCTCACTAACCTACTAATATTTGAAACTACACATATACTTACTCCTTTAAAAATAGTTGTCATTGTGACATGCCAAAAATGCAGTTTTAATTTTTCGAAAATGTATTATATAAATGCCATCAGATGAAATTTTGTATGTAATACGAATCATAAACAATCATTATGGCACACGTCGTGTTATCGGACTCGGCTACGCCTCGCCCAATAACATTCACGACTTGTATGTACCATAATGATCGTCTTTATGATCCTTATTACATAAATAACTATTATGTAATAAGGATCATACGTTGTCATCATGACATGCCATCAGATACATTTTTTGATGTTACCAGGGATATTATATATGAGATGTTGGCAAGTAAAGGACATATTTGGGTATTTATATAAAAGAAATTTGGTGGAAAATAAATAAAATGTCCACAACTGAAGTGGGGAGGAGTAAGAGAGCAAATACCAAGTAGACAGAAGGATCGTGGCATAAAGAGAAAGAACGGTCCAAAGTCTAAGAAAACTAACGCAAGTTCATGGGCCGAATTTGAAGCTAAATCTCCAGGAAAGAATTAGGAAGTTACCTTCAGAACTGCTATCTGCAGAAAATAATATTGCTGAAAACGTATGGACTGAGAAAATACAAGAAACATATTTTGCACTAAAAATTGAAAATCTGAAAAAATAGGTCATTGACGAAAAAAGTAATCTCGCCTATTTTTTATAATAATGGAATTTTGAGAGTCCGAGGAAAACGCATTGGATAAAAACGCAAAGTTCCCCATAATATTTGATTATTGAACATTACCATTTGGACAATGCCAAACATAATTCAAATTACGCTGACAATGAACTCAGACAAACATTCCACTTCATAGGACTAAGAGCTGCTATGAGGACTTGCTGGGTATCCTGTCAATACTTCAAAAATCGCAGAGCAGTCTTGATTATTCCGGAAATAGAACCTCTTCCTATTTGTAGTCTTGAAAGTTTTATCAGATCAATTTCATTTTCAAGTATGGATTTTTTTGGACCTTCAGGTACCACTGTGGGAAGAACGAAATGCGATATGGTATGCTTAAGAGCCATCCATAGATTGGCACCAACACTGACCACGGAATCGTCGATCATATAGAATGACAGGAAGGATAGGTTGTCCCCAGAAGATGTATTGCGATAACGATAATTTGCAAGGTACTGACAAAGAATTACAGAAGGTGATGGTAGAGCTGGATCAAGAGGTAGAGCTGGATCAAGAGGTAGAGCTGGATCAAGATGAGGTTATCGGGCAACTATCTTAGAAAGAAATAACATTTGTTTACAAGTCACCCTCAAGTCCACACGGGGGTAGTTAGGAGCGACTAATAAGATCTGTCCAAATTTTTTTTGGAAGCTACATTGAAAGAAAGGTCACACAGGGAAGAAATTCTATGGACATATTTAATTGAAGCTGGAAACACGTCATGTCCCTTTGGAACCTTCTAATAATAACGTCGAGCTCAGTAGTAGTACCTGGCCACTTTTGCGAGGGTAACTTGACTTCCAGAAGCATTGGAAAATGTATATTAAATTTTTTGCTAATTGTTTCCGGAGACGATGGATACGAGAATACCTACCCATATTGACTCGAAGAACAGAATGGTTTTCAAAAGAACCTAAAAAATTGAATCATGGGACGTTATAATATCGACGAGAAACTACCAAGGAACTGGTGTTTTCAAAAGGCCTACAGGAAGTTATGTATCGTCGACGAACACGGTGGAGGAGATTCAAAAAAGTAAGCAACATCCCCAAGATAGAAGACGTCTTATCGATATCTGAGCCATGCAACGGGCATTTTAGTACTTGGATGGGTGACCACCTGACAAGGAAGGTGCGCGTTGAAATGCCCTAACAACTGAAGCGTAGTAGCATATTCGCAGCTACAGGTGTCTTATCAATGAGCACGAGATACGACTTTATACATGCCGTCCTTCGGAGGGGACGTTAAGATGGCGGTACCGAGTTCATAAATGTTGAGCTCGTTAAAGAACCCTCCCTCTGAAACGACAGAGGATTCGGCAAACTTTCCGGTTGGGGGAAGTGTGCTCACCGGTGTCGGTATTTAGCCCCGGTCGCAGAAATGGGCCGACGTTAAATAAAGCAATAAAAAAAAACAATAGATTTCAATACAAGGGCGGATAATTTTATACAATTGTTCATTTCCTTTGTTTTGTAACTTGTATATTTTATTTCAAGTTATATAGATAGATAGAAGTGACAAAAAGTCATTTTCTTATTTAAAAAAACAAAAAAACTCAATTTCGGGCAGATCTGGGTATTTATTATATAAAAAAGCTAGTGCTTCAACACATTCTTTATAATACTTTCAATTACTGATAGTATTAGCTTATATACAAAATGCCGTGGGTCCATATAAATTTAAACATTTCTGCGCTAGTAACTTTATTTTTACTTGGTTTGATTTATCCTAGGTGGAAAATTGTATCCTTTTACTCAGAATATTTGTATCCAGATATTGTTTGGATTAATGAACGTCAAAGATAACTTTTTGGCCAGGTTAATCTTGAAAAAATTGGTAGAGGGGATACTAACTAGTTTGAATAGTTCAAGAATACTCAATTTAAAAAATTTACAAATATCCGTTCAAAAATCTACATTTCGATAGGCCGTAAAATGAATAATGGTATTTATGAACTTTGAAAGTTTACTAAAACGCCATTCAAACAGTTAGGTATTCGTAAAAAATATTTTTTCTGTATTATTAATTTGTCTGGAGACTAATACTAAAACTATTTAATAGGTACGGACATTTCTGAAAAGTTTATTTACAAAAACAGGAATTGAAAGTAAACACGTGACTCAAACTTTCTCAGATTTTCTGAATGTAATTTGACAACTTCTTCGGAGAAATATGGTAGTTTAGCTCTCACAACTTCTATACATTCGAGAGTTGTGGCATCTGAGACATTATTAATTAGTGGTAGATTCAATGTCACCTATTACCTGATGAACCTTTCCTCTGAACCTGTTACCTAATTAACAACCATGTCCCTTTCACTTTTTTAATTGCCTTCGGGGTCCAAATCCACCTATATAGAAGAATGCAAAATAATTCCCGGAATATTAGAATACAAGACGCATTCAAATTGACCAAAGATTTACGATATGGTTAGCTGCCGGCCACAATATTTAAAGTTGCCAATGGAAATAAGAACAAAACACTTAACGAAATAAACGATCTTGTCGAGTTAATAAGATGCTCTATTGTTCGTATCTCGGACGGGTTATGTTCTCTTACCGGTTACGATGGGGACCAACTGCACGAGTAACTCACAAGATGATCTAATGCGATCGCCATAATTGGCAAGAAGAAAAGATAATGGGCTATTGTGCTGACATGAAAATATAAGAGGATAGGTATCAGAGTGGCTTTGTGCAAATGTGCAATGTCAGGATGATATTTACAGGCTTCTGTTGTAGCAGACATGTATTTTAGCGTCATACAATACATCTCCATTTTCCTGTGCACTTTTTTTTTTGCTAGAGTAACTGATTCTGGATCTCCATTTTCGAGATAAACCAATTTCGAAAAACGATTTTGTTTCTGCTGAATAAGCACTACTTATATTTTTAGTATGATCAGATTCCATTGATAGCTTTTAATTCAGCAACATTGTCAAGAGCATTGACATAATTTATGATATACGAATTTGATATCAATTTAGACAGATCTGGTATATGTCAATGGAACAAGACTATTTCAACCTTCATTGAAATTCTTACTAATATAATTTGACCAGAATTATATTGTTTCATAAAATACATTCCAACTGATTGAGAAATTCAGCCAACTTGTTTCTCTTTTTGTTATTTGAGCCAAATTTTACGGAAGATAGTTTTCGAAAACTATAGCCATAGAAGAAATGATATCAGTTTTTTTCAAATGATGCATACTTCATAAAACAATATTAATCCAAACCCCAGATTTATCCTCGCACATTTAACTTACAGATTCTTCAAGAATATATATTAGCTATTGTTTGGGTACACACTCGTTAAAAATGATTTATAAATTAAAAACGGATGAGTTTGTGAAAATTTTACTGTGAGACTATGAAGTTGAGAGCGAAGTACTTGAGAAATCGTTTTCATGGGTCGCAACCATGATAAAGTAATGAAACCAATAGAAAAGGAGGTGGTGTGCCAAATTTTTAAATGATTGAATTAGTTATGAAGATTGTATTATGAAAAACATAAATGACCACGTTTACCATTTTTCAAATTGCAATTTTTTAACAGAAATGTGAACTTTCATTTAACCCCACTATAATATAAAAAAGAATTGTGTGGTTTCAAATGTATCAACACTTGCAACCGTACAAATGAATTCAACTTCATCGCTTTAGTTGGGCATTGCTATAGATAGTAAATAAACAATATTTGTCAATGGTGAATTTTTTATTGCAAATCACACCATACATGGATGATTCTGATGTAAATATTCCTTCTGATATATAAGAATCAACTTATTCAACTATGAATTCATTGATACCTAGTAAATAAAGAAGAAGTTATGAATAATTATGAAAACTGGTGTTAGGAGAAAGGAGTAAAAAATGTTTGTGAAAATGTTCTGTTAGCGGACAGCTTTCTCATGCTGAATTCTTCACGTAATATGTGATAAATACGTTCTTTGGATATATTCATAGCCTCTGTTATCTCCATCAATTTAACTCGACGGTCGTCTAGCACATCCCGAACGTTCATCGTCAGGGTAAAAATTTTTTTTAGTTAAAAAAATACAACGGCTGGACTGATTTGGCTAAATGTTTTTTGAATGTTCGTAATACTCCGAATAAGGTTTTTAGGGAAAGGAAGGATTTTTAGAAAATAATTATAAAATACAGATGGAATAATAAATGTGAACGCGACAAGAGATTAACGCTTAACTTATGGGGTCATATGAAAGAGTATGAACGTAGCTTATTAAAAACTATACCTTTTCTTCTCTCACTCGTTCATATGACCCCATATTTTATAATTATTTATAGGCCCTGAAGAAGTTTTTACATAATAAACGAAACGTTGACCGAAAATTAGAGAATAATTATTGGTCCTCATCCGACAACCCCTCCACCACCTAATTGAATAGAAATATTTTTCTGTGAATTGGAAAATCTACAATAAAAATAAAGTTATTTTTCGTAATATCTAACAGAAAACAACTACTTCCATGGCTAAAGCCTCGCTGGACATTGAACTACAAACTATAATTCAAATAAATTCAATTCAAAAGAGATTTATTAATTGTAGTACGGTACATCTCAAATTTGTAACAATTGTATATTCCACCTTAGATATTGAGGAAGAAAAATCTGAAAGTGAAAATTTGCTTTTTCATTCAGATAGTTACTTGATTTTCTATTCCAGTCATAATTAGGAACTCATATAGATGAATGAGGCAAAGACGAATGTTTTTCAAAAGAGGGTACCCGCCAGAAATCATTTGTAACATTGATGCAAGAAAGGCATCGCACTCCCTAGGTCTTCTGTTAGATATCACAAAAAATAATTTAATTTTTATCGTGGATTTTTCAATTCACAGAGAAATATTTCAACTCAATATTCAATTGAGAATGTTTCCCTTTTCAATAAAAATGAATGTCTGTTTGGTAAGCTCATAACTTGAGAACGGCTGGACCGATTTCGCTAATTTTTTTCGGAGAAAACGAACGGAAAAACGGGATGACGAGATAACGGAATAACGGGAGAAAGCGATAACGGGATAATGGGAAAACAGGTTAACGAAAAAAACGGTATGACGGGAAAACAGAAAAACGGGATAACTGGAAAATGGGATAACGTGAAAACGGAATAACTTGGTAACGGGATAACGGAAGAACGGGATAAAGAGAAAACGGGAAGCGGGCACAGTCAAAGGCATAACATAGATGAAACAACACAAAAAAATAGGAAAAAAGAAATTGTACGCGGACGAGTTATCAGAAAAAAACACTGGGGAATATAGAAATTTGGACAGGACAACGTCTGTCGGGTCAGCTAGTATCATAATATATCAGAATACTCTGTATAATTTTTACTCAGTAATATCGTGCAGTTCGGACCCACCAACACTTTTACCTGACTCATTCTTAACTAGATGTGTCCCACATAATTTATATCGACGTCCTGAAAGCTCCCATCCTTTTTCAGTTCACGCCGTAACGGCATTCATTTCATAACACGAACCAGGCCAGATTTTTCAAGGAATACCAACCGCCCAGCACATGGCCGAGCGATGGTGTGATTATTCCTTTTTTCTTTTTGTAAATATTTATTTTCACAGCAGCCTCGTTGTACTATGGAACATGATGTATGAATTCTATTCGAACGGTGGGAAAGGTAGACGGGTGGCTGTGGCTGTCAGTTCTCGGTTGTTTTTATGAATGAAACTTCATTTTTCGAAATAAATACAAAAAATGATTGAGTCTAATTCATGTAGGAAACAAACGTTCGCATAACAAAAAAAGAAAATACCCAAGTGGCTTGATTTGTTGAAAATATAAACAGGATGTTCATAAAATCAGATGTGGAATCAAAATCAAAATCTTTCTATCAATATTCAATTAAGCATGTTTCCCTTTTCAACACCCAAGTGGCATTCCGCATTGTAGAATGACGATGAATGTTCTATATAGTGGAGTAAAAATAGCTTAAAATTATGCATTATTTCGGAATCCTGATGGACTCCATGGATTTTTCTAAAACCTTCTGATATTACTTAGAAATGATTTGCAGAAAAAAGTTATAAACTTATATTTGTGCGCTGATTGTTTATTAATTGTTTAAACGGATGGAAAACTATTTTGTTAGGCAAATTTGAAATAATTCGATGAATTTCGAAGTAATTTTACCCAAATTGATGCCATAGGGGTTTTTGAGGTCGCTGAACAAGAATATGATACTGAAAAAAACGATGACGTGGCTAGTCGTAAATATAGATTTCATAACTAATTATTTACAGCTATTTTTTATTTATATGTAAATCTCGGAGAAACGCTTTTCGGGAAAAAGTTGTGAAGCTAATGAAGCTCTATCAAACGACGATAGTTTGTCGATAGTGGGTATGAAAATGAAATATTGCGATTTTTTTTTAATCTTTCATCAGCCGCCATTTTGAAACTACTGGACCATTTTCGAAATTAGCCGAGGTATTGATGAGAAGTATTTTTGTTTCAGTCGGTTGAAAAATGTGGCATCCACTTAACAAGTTTCGTTATATCTCGCATATATAAGTTTTTGGTCTTTGGCATGGCCTAAAAATTCAAATTTGTAATTTTTGGAAATTATTCAATATTTTGAGGTTTTTTTTTTTTCGAAATGAACTTTTGAGTTTTTTTTCAAATTTCCCTTTTTTATATGTCATTTTGACAGTAATCTGTGAAAATTTCAGATGTTTATCTTGAAAATAAAAAAAATGAAAATCTTTAATTGATTTAAGACTTCTGCTTCAACTTACAATTAGATCAAACGTTATAACAAATTTAGTGTAAAGCGCTCGTGGCTACGTGCTTCTCCAGCACTGCACTTCAGAGTCCCCGCCTCACATTTTCACAGGTTAGCAAAAAAATTCTGCAGCTTACGATTTTAAAATTTTATATATCTTTCTGATGTGAAATTTTCCATTTTTGTGATTGGCACTATTAGTTTTTTTTTATATTTAATATACAATGTAATTTGGCAACTTATTTGTAAAATAATTAATTAAGCACACAATTTACGATTGGTAACTTTTTATATGTTGTTCCTAACATCATCACTAATGTACAGTAAAAAGCTACCACCATCCCCCAACTTCTAAAAGCTAAAATCTAACATTATTCCACAAGTATACGTAGAGCGTCAGGTGAGCACTACACTTACATTCAAATATGATATTTTCAAAAATATAAATTACATAAAAAAAATTAAAAATAATTTTAAGCAGGAACTCATTTATAAAAATGGACATTTCCTCAATTTACTAAAAAACGTAATTTTTTCGAATTGGATAAAATTTACACTTAATGTACATATTAACAAAGAAAAAAAAAATTTGACGCTGCGTATACTTTGTTTAAGGTCGTAATATGTTGGTTGGGTGAGCTTATTTTTTTTTCTATATAAACGTTATAAAAATTTATTCAACACAAAATTTCAAGGATTTTGGAGCAACAATTCTTTATTTTTTGTTTTTGGCGAAATTTTATTATTAATTTCTTTTTTTAAGAAAACCAATCAAACCTCCTTGAACCTAGAGATTACAAGATTCAGGAAGTACTATTGAAAAATCTTGATATCAAATTTTAAACTAGAGTTTTTGGCTTTTGAAATATGGCCTAAAAATTCGAATTTGTAATTTTTTTAAATTATTCAATATTTTGACCACTGTATTTTTTTAAATTAAATTTTAAGATTTTTTTACATTTCTACACCTTGTCAAGTGTTATTTTGGGAGTGAACTGTACAAATTTCAGATGTTCATCTTGAAAATTCAAAGAATGACAGATTTTTAATTGATTTTATAGAAAATTCAACTTTGACGTAACTTCATAAATGTACTATTCCTATTCATATTTTTTTTCACATTTGAAAACATGACACATCGTTTGCGACTTTTTTCTCCTTTCATTTAAATTTTTGATAGCTGAATTTGATCAATTAGATCAAAAGTTATAACAAATTAAGTGAAGCGCGCTGGTGGCTACGTGCTCCTCGAGAGATGCACTTCAGTTTCGCCGTCTTACATTTTCGTTCGTTAGAAAAAAAATCTGCAGCTTACAGTTTTCATTTAAAGAAAAACTTTATATACTTTTTTAATGTAAAATCTTCCATTCCTTCGAATGGCGGTATCAGTTTGTCAAAAAAATTATATTTTTTTAAATATATTTAATAAACAATGTAATTTTATAACTTATTTGTTAAATAATAAATTAAGCAAACACTTTACAGAAGGTAATTTTTTATATGTTGTTCCTAACATCATCACTAATGTACAGTAAAAAGTTACCGCAGTCCCTTAACTTTCTGAAGCTAAAATCTAATATTACTCCACTACTAGTGTGAATCAAATTACCCTTGTTACCATGATGATGAAAGAATAACAATCAAATTATTTATTCTTATATACGGGTAAACCCTATTTTTATGTCTTAAAATGGAACGGAAGTTACAGGTAAATGGATACAATAGACAAACCGAACAAATCAATCTGACCACAGTAATCACTTTCATATTAAGCCAATGACATGGACATTTTGAGAATAAAGAGTATGGAATCATGAATGGAAAACATGTGAAACTCAGAAAGTGAAGAGTAGCATCTGATAATCCCTGAGAAATATCTGAGTTAAATCTTCTTTCCAGAGTTTGTAATTTCAAAAACTGAAATATATCACCATACGATTTTCACTTATAATCTCCCTAGAGCATACCTACATTATTTTTGGAAATGTTTTCGATGTCCGAATTTTCTTAAAAAAATCGTGACGAAGAAAAAAACTCCGGATTTAAGTTTTATTGAGTCTATTCTTTTGTGAAACTGTCGAGATTTGGAAAAGAAAACCGTGAAGTATTAAGAAAGGAGTGGACAAATTAACCCCTTCAAATACGAAAAGATCGAAGAATACTCTCTGAGTGCAATTCTTGGAATTTTGTCAAGAACAATCATACAAAATTGAAGCAGGAACATCTGTCACAGAACTGTCGGCAATTCTGGAGGATTGGGGGTTCAATATTCAATTGAGAATGTTTCCCTTTTCAACATGAATACCCCACAAGAGGTTATCTTGAACGATGGAAGATAGTGACTAAAGTTTATCTTTCAATCGCAGATGATTCCAAATCTGATTTTATGAACATCCTGTTCATATTTTCAAACAAATCAATGATTATAAAGAAGCCTTTGTAAAGGTGCGAGATTGTTTCAAAAAGAAACAAAACAAAAGTACTGTTGCTTTCACTAATGAAGAGTATAAACAGGGCCGGCCCTAGACATTTTTCAAGTGTAAGCGAGTATTATCTTGGCGCCCCCCATGGAATACCCCCCATTAAAGCGGGGAATCCGGGGTTTTCCCCAGGAAAATTATTAAAAATTAAGTAACGAAAACAGCGTTTTTAAATAATTTTATTATTAAGTGAAAGTGGTCAAAGTGAGTGATTTGAAATTCATAAGAATATTAAATCAAATAAATTAAAGTTACCCTTGAAAACGAATGAAAGACAATTAGCCAGGTCACAAACATATAAGTTAACAGCGCTTTTTCCCTGACATAGTAAGTTAGTCTTATAAGATTGTAGGCTCTTCATGTTACATGTTAGGAAGGCTCGTCGGGCCTAGGTTTTATAATATGTGACAAAAAAATAAAAGGTAGTAGGTAAATAAACATAACATACACGAAGGTTACTTTACAAACCAAAAGTTTATTTACAGACACAGTAACAATTTACACTTGAAACATTTTAAAATTAAGAAGAGAATTTTATTGCTTTTGAATTCATCTATACGAGTTCTTAATTAAGACTGGAATAGAAAATCAAATGAATATCTGAATAAAAATCCAACTTTTCAATTTCAGATTTTTTCTTTTGAGTTAAGAGTCCTTTCAGAATATCTATCAGATGTAGTTCAATGCCCAGCGTAGCTTTAGACGGGGAAGTAGTTTTCTGTTAGATATTCACCAAAAAAATAACTTAATTTTTATCGTCGACTTTTCAATTCACAGAAAAATCATTCTATTCAATATTCAATTGATAATGTTTCCCTCTTCAACACAATCAATTTTAGTATTGAGGCTTTTTTAAGTATTCGATAATGTCACGATTACTACGATATATATATATATATATATATATATATATATATATATATATATATATATATATATTATAGAACATAACATTGAGATCTATCTATCATCTTGGTAATTTGTAGTCAGTCATGTTTCAGCTATTAAAACTACATCATAATTTGAATAAAATACAGCACGCTCAAAATCAACGATTTTAGTGCGCATACCTCCAACATTCTGATGATAAACTAATAATTGATCTCATAACTCAATCATCCATATAGCACAAATAACGGGTGTCCATGATATAGCAATACCCATGAAACTTTTCTTGGATGAATGGATTTTTTGAAATTTGGCATGATAATACCTGAATGAATTTCGGATTAATTGATTTAAAAACAATTATAAGCTGGGTATTTTTGCCTAATTAATTTCAAAATTACTCCAGTTTTTCTTATAATTAGGATGAATAGCTCATATTGATTTTGATAAATAAAAAATAATATTTGAATAATTTTAATCCTTTCAGAAGCTCTCTACGCTTAAAAATAAAATTAGAAAAAAAAACAGGTAAAACAGTCAAAATAGTTGTTGAATTTGATTGCGGTCTGAAACATCATAGCCGAAGTCGTCCATTTTTGAATTTTACATCAATTGATTGAGAGTTTTTCTTATGCCAAATACATTAATATACTTTTTCTATTAGCATGAATAAAAGATACAATGAATATAATTTGGAATATTTTAGCTTTCTAATGCTCCTTTTCATATGAAATGTAGAAAGCCAAAAGATTCCTCAAATCCATGTTCTGTCCATATAAAATATTCAACATAATATGCATTTTAATAACGAATAAAAATATTTTTGAGCTGCAGCGATATTCGAGTGTGTTTGTTTATACAATTTTCCATTTTTTTCCCTCTTCTTGAAATGCTTTTTCGGAAAACTCCCAGTACTTTTCGTTGAAATACCATCCCATCATATAAAACAAACATACCCAACGACACGATAATTATCAGTTTTTGGAATTCAGTCGTTGCATGTGGACAAACAAATACGACTGCTTGTTGTTTTATTCAAATCGGACGCATTTTAGTCCGTTGACTTGTCAAACAAATAACAACTTTGCTTCTTCATGTAATGGGACGCTTCTCGATAAGCAAATACAAGTTATGTCAACAGGGCAGGTGGGCTGTCAGTTCAAATATTTGGAAAAGGAAGCTGCTGCCGAGTTACCTGCACGTTTTTATGTTCTCTCGATGTCGTTTTGGTGTTGATTTACACCATGACTGATGAAACATATTATTTGTATTCATTAACCAACCGTTCTATTCTAGGGAATAAAAAAGTCTTCAAAGTGGAGAGCCACACCACACCTCCAGTAGAGTCAATATTTATTTTACTAAGTGGGAGAGTGATTGTATCAATTCGTTCCCCTTTAACATGAAATCAAGCTTTGAAAATGGACAATTGATTTTTAAGGCATTATTTTCATTCAAATATCACCCGTTTCTAATGGGCGTTTTATAAGCTTCATTTGGGCCACAAAGTGCCATTTCACAGATCACTGGTTATTGAGAATAATATACTTTTGAAAAGGGAAATGAAGAATGGGCGAGGACACGAAATTTTCAAAATATTTTTTAATGGATTCTACAGCTTGTGAAAAGTTTGTTAGTAATTTTCTTTCTTTTTTTTTATTTTCTATAAAGTATTCAAAGTCGGCAAAATTCAAATGGTTTTTTCTCGCGCCATTGCAAAATGTTGTGACGTATTCACCCGACCAACCAATCCCACAGTTGACAGTTTCAATCAATTTTGCTACATTACCATTTTCAAATCTTGACATTACGAATAGTGTTCTAGTTCTCACATTTATAGTTTAAGAAACTTGGCAACATTGCCGTTTAACGTCACAATCAACCCGATTACGCCTATTGGCTGCCCGGTCGTTTACGTCACAAAGAGCGCCAATATTAGTAGCTTCAAAATTTGCTGATTTTCAAAAACGAATGGGAACTGCTGTCATTGAAATTTGACTCAAAAATGTTTTCTGGGTACATTTATATATGCGTTATGTATTTTACCTACGACCACTGTAGAAAATACGTAAAAACAAACGACACACAGCCTCAGTAAATAGCTCATTACGCACGGTAAACAAATCGCACAGTTTTCGTAAACAAACCGCACAGTTTGAATATATTAAAATTTATACGTAAAAGTAATCGAAACATTTAATGATTCCGCAAGTAGGTCATGATGGCGCAATCGCCCTTCAACAGCGTAGTCATAGCAACTGTCAAAATCAAAATAATACAAACAAACTTTTTTGAAAGACAAATAAGTTCTAGTTAATAATTATAAGATACACTGTTTAAAAAAGAATACCTACATTTTCAATATGACAAGTGATAATTTAACTCCTCCCAACGTCATGGCAATGGCAAAAATGGGAACGAATGATTTACTACCAAGTAAATCAATCCCGCGAACGCTACAAAAATTCTTACAGTAGATTCATGGACTGGAGACTAAAAAAAGAAATGAAGTACCCTGTCATAACTAGTTTTTGGATATCTCTGTGTACATGAAACGAACAACAAAAAACGACAACTAAAATAAAAAATCGACGTGTTTAAGCATCATTTCCAATACCTAATAATAATGAAAATACTAGAAGTGGTCCAGACTTTTTTGGCACACTGTATATGGCCGTAGATAAAGTGTAGTACGTAATGCGTGTTGTAAAGCAATTACGCACTCATTCGTGCATAATATGCTTTTTACAACACTTGATACGTAATATACTATTAAAGCATATTTAAAGGGATAATAATTTATCGTGTCCTCTCCTATTGGAGAAATATAGATATTTTATTCAACCTAAACAAGAATGCAGGACATTTTTCTTGTACAGCAGTTTCGATGGTTGATAATCAATACTTTACTTGCAATGTCAATTGAATTGAATATAATACATTACAGAGTTTGTTATTGACATAATTAATAGTGGGTGGTTTGTGTAATTACAAACTATCGAAAGTTTACTGAAATAATTTACTGTATTATTTGGAGTAAAAGTGACTTTTTGTGAATCCGACGCGGCGGTGTAAAAGCATATATTTATTAACTACCAATATCGAAACACTGTAAGATCATATGTGAACAAAGTGAGGTTAAGAAAATCAGTCTATCCTCTTCCAAACGGTTGCTTGAAAACCATGGAGCATGCAAAACTTTTGAATTACTACAGAATACATACATATTCGAAGTTAAGTAATTTATTTGACATTTTGATCCGATAATCATGAATCAATCAATTTTTTCAATTTTATTGGTAATGGATTCATTTCGACCTAACAATTGGAAAACATTAATTTCATCAACAGTTTTTAGTTTAAATTAAACATAATCGAGCTTATCAGAAGGGAACATTTGCATTCAATGTCCATTTATATGGAGGTATGCATGGATTTTCAGGTGAATATCATTCAATGTTCTGCGTGGTATTTGCCAGGAAAGTAGTTGTTTTCCACCTGAGATCTACCATTTTCTGGTTCAATTCATATTGAATCTTTTATGCGAAGAAAACCGTTTAATTCGTTTTTTATATTTATTCCACTTCACATGGCGTTTATCTTTCACTATATGCTAGTCGGGCTTGCCACTCCTACTGAGAAGGAATCTTTTATTTAGAAACCTATCGAGGTGGGAGATTTTCGGAGTGTTTCTTTCTGTCACTGGGTACCGCCAGTTAAAAGTTTTCTTTTCCGGGGTACCTATAGGTGTTATAGACTCGATGATGGTTTTGGTTATGTTGTGTCTCGCTTCAGCCAGAGCTCTTTGGACCTTTGGCTGGTTGACTACTCCGTACTGATGAGGGCCAAAAAAGCCTGAAACCGGTATGCGGATTGTTAGGTGAACACGACATAAATTAAACATAATCGAGCTTATCAGAAAGAAACATTTGCATTCAATGTCCATTTATATGGAGGTATGCATGGATTTTCAGGTGAATATCATTCAACGTTCTGCGTGGTATTTGCCAGGAAAGTAGTTGTTTTCCACCTGAGATCTACCATTTTCTGGTTCAATTCATATTGAATCTTTTATGTGAAGAAAACTGTTTAATTCGATTTTTTCTAGTTTTTAGTTTGCTTCACTTTCCGTCAATATAGCCAACGCACAATTTTGTGGTTATCTTATGATAGTGGGAAATTGCAACAAATTAAATAAGCTTGTCATACTGCATTTATTTTTCATGGTTAACAATGACTATTCGACCAGAAATAGGGTTTTCTCTTGACGTATGCGCCATATTTTATGAGCACTTGTTTTGGAGAATCGATGTTCAATTGTTTTGGCTTTACAAACGCTATACTCTTTATCAATATTCATAGTTAATAAATATATTGTCAAAAATGTAAGGAATGCCGAAGAGTCGTAAGCCTTGTAGAAAAGCCCTTTAGAATAGAGAAGAGATGATTCAAAATATAGTAACCAAGCCAGTCAAGCCAAGCTTCTGAGTGTATAGCCAAATCAAGTTGTGCCATTTCATGCCCAGTCACACTGAGCCATATTGAGTTCAACTAAGCTATGCCAATTCCAGACAGGCCGAGCCATGCCAAATCCAGTCCAACTGAACCTAGCCGTGTGAAGTCCAATCGGGCTGACTCCGCCAAGTCCAGTAGTCTGAGTCATACCTAGCCCAATCAGATGTAGTCTTACCAGGCCTAGCATTACTAAGTAATACCATTGGGACACAGCGTACCGGGTCCAGTACAGCCGAGTTGATTCGCACCAAGCCAGTTGACCTCAGGCAATGACGAGTCATGCTACACCGAGCTCTAGTGAATGAAACAGTATCGTCCAGAAAAACCAGCCAGTCAGATGGAAGATACAGCAAGGGGTAGGAGAATCCAGGAGGGGATGGTGCAAGCGGACTCTTCCACAGATTTCCATTCGTATTGTAATTTGTTATAATTGTAATTTTTATTGAATTGCAAGTTTCATGGTACCTGTATCGAATCATCAGTTGTTCTGAAATAGTATCGCTCGGGGCGCGCGATTTTGTCAAAAATGTATCGAACACCCCGTAGAGTGAAACAATCAGTATGATTTTCAAGTGGGTCAAATTATTGTTATTTTGCAAAACACGAATTAGTGCCAAACATAAACAAGAGTTTTTAAAAGTGACGACTGATGGTTTGATCGGGGAGACGACGTTGGGTTTTTGCCGTGCCCAAAGAGATTGGGAAATGGGGGCACTTAGAGACTTGCAAGGTTAAGAAGCCCGATTATCAATTTGAAGAATATGGTTTTTGGAATTAGTCCACAGTTATTTGTGTAAGTAAAAAATATCTTCTATACATTCGAAATTCATAACTAGGTACTTGATAAATATTTTTCTATATTTTTTTACAAAGTGTTTTCAATCATTAAAGGGTCAGAATCTACCTAGTTAGTCGTGAACAAACCCCAATTCACGAAAATATTAACAAAAGTAGTTACTTTTATTGCTACAAATTTGAAGAAGGATACGTAACCTCAGCAATGACGTTGATTTTGACTTATCGAAAGTTTGAGTAGGGATACCTCATTCATAAAACGTTCTAAATATATGAGAGAACATAATTTTTTGTGTTAGTGTCGATTATGACGCCCAGGTTTTGGAAAACGTTAGCTGAGTTTTCCATTCAGGGTACTTTGTGAATGAAACTAGCACTGTTTTGCTAGGATTAACGTTTAGTCCCTCCTTTGCGCACCAGCTTCTGATTATATTTAAGGCTGTCATCAACGTAACCTTGGGTCGTAATTCCAGATTCATGTATAGCTTCACTATCAGATTATACACGGCAGACACCACAGCAAAGGCGATAGAACCCCGCCTTAAGGGGAAACTTTTTCCGCTGTCATTCTGGTCGTTTCCTCTCCGGAAGTAGCTACAATAATTATGCTCTTCAGCATTGCATGTATCCATCTGATTACTGAGGTGTTCCTCTAGTGATCTGATGATGGAGTCATGTGAGGTGTTATCGAAAGCCCTCTATATCTATGAATGCACATAGAGCCAATTCTTTGGCATTGTTCGTTGATTTGCCTGCTTTTGATAGGCGAACTGTTTTCTTTGAAGCGGTCTGTCCAAAATGATTTCACTTCTTACATAACAGTCTATAATTTTCTCCATTGTTTTCAGAAGAAAGGAGGTGAGACTGATGGGGCGATAAGACTTTGGTTCGTCTGCTGGACGTCTCCCAGTCTTTGGTATGAACACCACTGCAGCCATCATCCAGGCTTTCGGTATGTGACCGAAAATGAAATTGGTCTTCAACAGCCTTTTCAAGAAGAGCTCTGATATATCAAGTCCATTTTGTGAGGCGGGGAATATAACGTCCTTTCCGGCTGATTTGAAAGGTTTGAAGCTCCTAATGACCCATTTGATATTTTGGGTCCTGCTGGATCTGTTAGTGACAACCCCTTCTAGATAAGCACTTTGCAGTTCGTCTTCAACAACCTTGGACCCAGGAAAGTGTGTCTGGATGAGAACACTTCCTTCTGGTTTTCTGCATATCCACCTTTGGCTTTTTGATCATCAGACCGATGACGTTGGTATGTTTTTTAGATGGAACTTCCTGGAGGCGTTGGGCTGGGGCTAATTCCGTAATCCCCTCACACATTTGCCTCCATGTTCTTCTTTTGGATTTTCTGAGTTCCTTGTTGTACTCAGAAAGAGCCGCTTTGTAGTCTTCCAGTGTCCCAGACTTTTAGCTCTATTGAAGAGTTTCCTACTTTTTTCCTAAGTTTGGCTAGCTCTTTATTCCACCAAGGCACGTCTCTATTGACTGCCTTTTGTTTTTCTGGGCAGCTGATTTCATATGCTTTCATTATAGCATTTTGAAGCTTCTTGGAGGCTGTATCTAGTTCCTCAGCTGAATCGACGGATATATGTTGGACAACAGTATTAAGCTGCAGACTTAGAAATATTTAGCTCATATATATATCGAAACGAAAAAAAAAAAACAAATACGAATTTCGAAACAACAAAGGCTTTTAATTTTGTGATTTTTTTTGTAGGAGTATTTTTGAAGCACCTGTAGATTTACCCCAGAATATAACAGCGTAACATGTGTGAATGAATGTAAGAGGTAGGAAAACGTTGATCTCAGGCTATCAAAACTGGTAAAATATTTCATTTGACTATGAATAAAAAGCGTGGTACACAATTTTCTACTTAACTGACCAATGTGACACGTTCAAGTGAGGTCAACATCCGAAGTTGTTCCTATTAATTTCACATAAACCTGAACTAGCCACACTATCTTCGCAAGAGATAATGAACGAATTGAACTAAAAATCAAACGTAAAGCTGCATGAATTGTTGTTGGATTAGGGAAATGAGAAAAAACATAATTCAATACGCGAATATCGCGAACATACAGTCAACAATGAAAACCATAATTGACTAATTAACCGACGAAACCAAAAAGGAGGAGGTTCTCTAGTCGACCCGTATAACTTTTTACGGAGGCGTCCGATTCCGATAATTCTTTTTTCAGTGGATAGGGTGTACTTCGAAGGTGGTCCCATTCGAATTTGAGAGATGAAATCCACCCCTAAGGGTAGCCACATGAAGGATATTGATCACTCACCCTCTGAATTCTGGTCCGTTAACCGATTCTATCAGGCATAACTTTGTACTGGGTTCTTAGATTTGAATGATTCTTTTTTTAATAGATAGGGTATACCTTATATTTAGATTTCGAATGGAATTATGTACCCTTACGGGTGGAAAAATAGGGGATAATTGATTTTTCACTTATGAACATTGGCACACACATACGTAGTTGACAATGACAGATCGCTACTGACATTATTTCTGTTCCACATCCGTCAAAACCATTATATTCTATGAGAGGATGGAATGATATACAAAGTAATGAACCAGAACAACAAAAATAATTTATATTATAACAAATAGTAACAGTAGATAATCATATTATTTAACCTGGTAATAGTTGAAGTAAGGTGGGTAAGTAAGTATTTTGGAAGTAATCAAAAAACAAGTAGGTAGTGATTATATATTTTGCCATAAAAAAATGAAAAATAAAAACTTTTTAACAAAAAATTAAACCGACGAAATACGGAACTGAAAAGTAAAAAATAAAATAAACCTTCTCAGTCTCAGTAACTAAGCTCCTAAACTAATGTTAGTAACTAATTTTGAGTCGGTGCCAAACAAACAATCAACGAACATCAATCAATTACTTCAAAAAAATTATCAGAATGTCACCGCGCAACTCGATGCCATCATTTTACGCCTTACCTAATAGATTTGCTTGTTTGTTTGGCGCCGACTCAAAATTAGTTACTTACATTAGTTTAGGAGCTTAGTTACTGAGACTAAGAAGCTTTATTTTATTTTTTACTTTTCAGTTACGTATTTCGTCGGTTTAATTTTTTGTTAAAAAGTTTTTTTGAGATAATCATATCATAGGAAATTAACCGCCGATACAATTATCTCACCCTAACTGACATGACACCTATGACCAATCAGACTAATGTATTCCTTGCTCAAAACGCTAGGAAGACTAGAAGATATATAAGAGAAAAGGTATTCAACGAACGCTAATATGCGTATCAGCCAGAAAAGCCAACAGACTTGGCACTAGATGACCTGAACAGCCTACCAACAAAAGTCTTGTATCATTCAAATCTGGAAAAGCAGTTACCAACAAGTATATCCTCGTTTTCTACACATATATTAGAAGAATAATATTTTCTCTAATGATTGCGAACATTTCTTTTCAGCTGATTGAATTGACATGATTTACTTTGATGACGACTGAGGACTCTCACGGTTCTACATTGGATTTATTGTGACATTTTATCAACGTGCGTGTACCAGCTGCTCTCATGTATCTAATAAACATTTCATTTGATGCCTATTATCCCTCATATCACCGTTCCTAAATCCTCATAAATCTTGGATCAATAAATGTCCGGGGAAAATAACCGAATTATAAACACGAAATGTTTATTGAATGATAAAAACATGTTCCGGTAATACTGGTAATCGTCAGCTCATATATTCTTTCTAGAGGCAGTGGAAATAAACGCCAGCTAGAAAATATGCCTTCATCGAATATTATTGTATATACAATCGGATCATTATAATATTTAAACTTTTCTCATCTACGTAAGATAATTTTTTGACAAGTTATACAGTTTATGGTTATCAGATGTGATATTATTTGTGTTTTTGAAACTGCACTAGAAATGATAAAATAAGCTTTTTCTCAGCTTTCACAGAATGATTTTTCAATGAGTGAATCATTCACGCGAAATGATTTCAGGAGAAACGTATGATATACGATTTTTTAACCAACGAAACCAAAAAGGAATAGGTTCTCTAGTCGACGCGTATATTTTTTTTTATGTATGACCACGCATAACTTTTTACTGAGACGTCCGATTCCGATAATTCTTTTTTCAGTGGATACGGTCTACTTCGAAGTTGGCCCCGTTTGAATTTAAAAGATGAAATCCACCCCTAAGGGTAGCAAAATGAAGGATATTGATCACTCACCCTCTAAATTCTGGTCCGTTAACCGATTCTATCAGGCATAACTTTGTACTGGGTTCTTCGATTTGGCTTATTCTTTTTTTATTAGATAGAGTGGACCATAGTTCATCATATTTGGATTTCGAATGGAATTATCCACCCTTACGGGTAGAAAAATAGGGGATAATTGATTTTTAACTTGTGAACATTGGCACACATATGTAGTTGACAATGACAGATCGCTATTGTCATTATTTTTGTTCTCCTACATCCGTCACAATCATTATATTCTATGAGAGGATGGAATGATATACAAAGTAATGAAATAAACTAACCAGAACAACAAAAATAATTCATATTACAACAAATAGTAAAAGTAGATAATCATATTATTTAACTGGTAATAGTTGAAGTAAGGTGGGTAAGTAAGTATTTTGGAAGTAATAAAAAAACAAGTAGGTAGTAATTAGTAGATTTCAGCCACAAAAAATTGAAAAATAAAATATTTTTAACAAAAGATTAAACCGACGAAATACTGAACTGAAAAGTAAAAAATAAAATAAACCTTCTCAGTCTCAATAACTAAACTCCTAAACTAATGTAAGTAACTAATTTTGAGTCGGCGCCAAACGAACAATCAACGAAGATCATTAAATTACTTCAAAAAAATTATCAGAATGTCACCGCGCAACTCGATGCCATCATTTTACGCCTTACCTAATTCATTTCATAGTAAAGCATTCGACACCTTAGACCACTCCTTACTCTGCTCCAAGCTCAGATACTTTCGTTTTTCTAACGGGGCCGTAGATCTCATATTTAACTATCTGACCAATCGTACCCAACGTGTTGTTTTGGAAGGCATTGAGTCAGATTCATTGAATCTGGATCTCGGTGTTCCCCAGGGTTCCATTTCAGGACCTCTTCTCTTCTCCTTATATATTTCCGATTTCCATGAAATCATTGAAAATGCAAGAATACATCACTACGCCGATGATACCCAACTCTATATTTCTTTCAATAGTCTTAATCTCACCGCTGCTCAAAATTATATGAATAATGATTTGAATAACTTATATGACTTTTCCACAGCTCATAACTTACGTTTGAATTCTAAGAAGTCACAGGTTATGCTTTTTGGCTCCGCAAAGAAATTGGAGGAAGTTCGTGATGAACTGAAAATTAATATTGGAAACGATATAATCCCTATAGTTAATGAAGGCAAAAATCTGGGACTATGGATTGACACCCCTCTAAGATTCTCTAAACACGTTAGCCATCTATGTCAAGCATCTTACAATGTACTAAGGCAATTATTTCCAAATAGACATCTACTTTCTAAGCACCTGAAGCTCACCTTATGTGAAACCTTGATAACGTCAAAGTTGTCTTATTGTGATAGTATCTATGGACCTGCCCTCCTTAGATACGACCAAAATCGCCTTCAGAGAATACAAAACTCTTGTATACGATTCTCCTACGGTATCCGCAAATTTGACCATATTAGTGCTGTACTGGAAGACTCGGGCTGGCTGAGGTTGGACGATCTTCGGACTCTTCACATACTCTCATTCACACACAAAATACTTGAAGCCAAATCTCCAAAATATTTGTTCGAAAGGCTTAACATGTTTTCGTCTATAAACAACCTCAGAACACAGAATAGACACTTACTTGTTATCCCCCCTCACTCCTCTGCAATCTTTACCAGAAGTTATTCATATAATGCCGCCAAATTGTACAATCAGCTACCCATTGATTTTAGTTCTTACACGCTATTCAATTTCAAAAAAAGGCTGAAACTTTTACTAAGAGATACTCAGTTCTCTTTAAGACGTTGATGACTGCTACCCAATTTTGGATGTTCTTGTTGAATTCACTAAGATGTTTTTTCCATTGTTGTTCAATTAGGTAACTCATTGATCTATCTTCATTTCAAATATTATATATAAATTTAGAGTATTTATTCTTATTTTTATTATTTAATTTTTTTTTATTTTTTTTTTTTTATTTTTTTTCTCTTCATGGTTAAGTTGAAAAACAGCTCTTGCTGACACTTTGCCTTTCATCATTTTTAACTCTGTTTATTATTCCATGCCACTCTGTACCTTTCTTTTATTTTTAACTAAAATGATGAATAAAGCCGCTTTATTATTATTATTATTTGCTTGTTTGTTTGGCGCCGACTCAAAATTAGTTACTTACATTAGTTTAAGAGCTCAGTTATTGAGACTAAGAAGGTTTATTTTATTTTTTACTTTTCAGTTCCGTATTTCGTCGGTTTAATTTTTTGTTAAAAAGTTTTTTTGTCAGTGGTCAGTATGGTTTAAAACGGTAAGTTATAAAGATATAGTTGGAACTCACAAAAACTAAAGTGATCAAAATAACAAAGTTAACCCAACGTTTAGAAGAGACAAAAATCGATGATTCTAGTTCTTGAGGTTTTTGATTTCATAATGATTTATTAGTAACAATCTTCGCTGAACAGTTCAGCTACTTTTCGCTGGCAATGCCGCTTAACAAATCCTATGAACTCTATAGCCAAAATTATTTGTATTTGTGTGTGTGTATGTGTGGTTTTTTCTGAATCTCATTTCCATTATTTGGCTTTTTCTTTTCAGCGAAAATGTCTTTCCTATTTGTATAATGGTGGGTTATGCAAATTTTGCTTGTAATACCTGAACTCTGATCATAAAGCGAAACACATGAATATTTTCATGAAAAAGGACGTTAGCTGATGGGATGGCACTCTTTGGCCAGGAAATAGTCAGTTTTCCCAGATTTTGGAATGAAGAATATCCTGACTGATCCCCATGCGTCTGATATGTAGCCTAGACAGCATTGAAATATTCTTATGAGCAGGAGTATGATAATATCCAGTCCCTCCTGGAGGAGAGCTGGAAATATGCCATTATACCCTGGTGATTTGAATGGTGATAAGGTATTTACGGCCTTTTTCATTAGACCGGGAGATGGTGATACAAAATATTAGGTCATTTGCACCAGTATGGCGGTTCTTCAGAGGTCTAATTACGGAATGACAAAAAAGAAAATGATGGTCATAGCGCTGGTACCGACGGCCCAATCGCGTGGGCGTTAATCGAATGTATCGGATAAATAACGAGTGTCGAACGATTTGTTTCACAAAAATGCTTGTATATTCCGATAGTCGATGAAAAAAGAAGTAGGCGGTAGCGTAATGCCATACTTCTCCGGTGTGACTAAAAAAAACAATTCAACCATTTGTTCCAGGCTAATTTTTGCACAGCTAATCATCGTCGAGTAGCCATTCACGAAATACACCATGCCATACTTTTCTGACGGTTCCAAATGGCCGCCATACCGCCGCAAAGGAGTAATTTTTTTTTCGCAAAACGATTTGTACCAGTATTGCATTTGGATTTTTGGAAAGTATTTGATAAAATGTGACCGTTATTATATTTCCCATACGTCTAGTAGGGGGAAAAAGTGCTGCCATACTTGAAAAACTTATTTATTTGTCACGTTTTGAAAATACGACTGTAAAATACGTGAAATCATTTTTTACATCATGGAATCATTGTATTCTGTTCGTTTGGATGTAATTCTACCTTAAAAAAAATATTCCAGATTGTAACCATGGGGCGGACGACTGTCGATTTGTACCAGTATGGCATTTGGATTTTTAGAAATCATATGATACAATGTGACCATCATTATATTTGCCATACTTCTAGTAGAGGGAAAAAGTGGCGCAATACTTGATAAACTTGGTTTTTCGACACGTTTTCAAGGTACAAGACATAAAATCATTTATAACAGTATGGCATCATCGTATTCGGTTCGTTTGGATAAAATTCAATCTAAAAAGAATTATCCCATACTGTAACTATGGGGCGGAAGTCTGTTACACTCGAGCAAGATATGAAAAAAAAATTGGAATGAATTGTAACAGTATATCATTTCAAATTTTCCAAACTTGAACAACGGTCGACTTATTCTAATACATATAACTACATTTATTGCTATGTATTTGTGGGTCGCCTGACAAGCAGCTGCCGTATACCTGCGTTCCCATACATTATGTCTTACGAACACGATGAGCCAAGACCTCTACAATTCGAGAAATCTTTCGAGCGCCGGTAGCCGTACCTAGGTGATCGAAATTTTGTATTTATATTCGTTAAACCTCAAACTTACAGGAAAAATTAGTGCCATACTGGTACAAATCGTTCGAATTACGAATAAAATCTTAGAATTTTGAAAAAATATTGTACATATTCGCCACCTCCCACAGGTATGGCATGATCAGACTTCTATTTATGATCATACAGAGAACTGTTAAAAAAAGTTTTAGGCTGGTACAAATCGTTTAGAAAAAAAAAATTTTACTCCCTTGCGGTGGTATGGCGGCCATTGGGAACCGTCGGAAAAGTATGGCAAGGTGATTTCCGTGAATGGCTACTCGACGATGATTAGCTGCGCAAAAATTAGCCTGGTACAAATGGTTGAATTGTTTTTTTTTTAATGTATTCGCGTCGGTATGGCGGGCTGTAAGTCACACCGGAGAAGTATGGCATTACGCTACCGCCTACTTCTTTTTTTATCGACTATCGGAAAATACAAGCATTTTTGTGGAACAAATCGTTCGACACTCGTTATTTATCCGACACGTTCGATTAACGCCCACGCGATTAGGCCGCCGGTACCAGCGCTATGACCATCATTTTCTTTTTTGTCATTACGTAATTAGACCCCTGAAGAACCGCCATACTGGTACAAATGACCTAATATTTTGTTCGCCATCTCCCGGTCTACATCTTTTCGAACGTTACCACCTCATCATCGTTTAACATTAAAAATATCACGAAGGTAATGCCAACAGCTGGATTAAATTATATATTTAATATTTACTATAAGTAAATTCATTGTCATTCAAATTTATAAAAAAATTATTGATAAAAAAATTGATTTAAAAAGACAAGCTTTTATTCAAATGCTCTAAAAAGTAAAAATTAATTGCTTTGGATGTGAGACGTAGATTATTCCGTCAGTTATAGATTCAAAAGCTTGCCGAGCAAAGTTTTCAGTTCGAATCGAAAACTCACGGAAAAACCTACGTCACACATCCAAAACAATAATTTTTTACTTTCTACTGCATTTGAATGAAAGCTTGTCTTTAAATAGGTTTTTTATTAATTATTTTATTTTGTGCTTTTTAGTACTTAAAACGCCTCAACTTGTGCATTTTTGTTGAAGCATCGTTATTATGAGGCCTTTTTCCTATAAGTTCTGAGCTATCTAGTCCTTCAATGAGGAGAACATCTGAAGATAAACTCATGCGCCATCTTCAATTTATGAATTTGAACTGAAAATCAATAATCTTCGACTAAATTCATAATCTCCGACCCCAAAAATCCCGACATAATCACAAAACTCGTCCACCATCTTGAATTTGTGAATTGTGATGAAAGATTCATAATCTTCGACCCCGAAAACCCCCACATACCAATTTTGAATAGAATCGGACCATAAACACAGAGATCATCGGCCATCTTGGAGCCGCCATTTTGATTTAATGAATTTTGAAGAAAAATGGAGCCATCATCTTGAGTTTATGAATTTTGACAAAAAATTCATAATCTCCGACACCGAAAACCCCCACATACCAATTTTGAATCGATTCAGACCATAATCACAAAACTAGTCCGTCATCTTGGAGCCGCCATTTCGAATTTTAGAATTTCGACAAAAAAATTCGTCCCCCACATACCAATTTTGAATCGAATCGTATCATAATCACAAAACTCGTCCGCCATCTTGATGCCGCCATTTTGTTTTTCTCCAACAAAAATTTCATAATGCACTGTCACCGGAATTATGAACACCTGCCAAATTTCAGCTCAATCGGATGTAGGCAAGAGCTCCAAAAATGGATTACAAATTTTACGACACTGTCATATTTTACGAAAGTAACACATGGTACGACCTGAAAAATGAAATAGAAACTGATTTTAGTAACATCAAAAAATGGTTCGATAATAGACTCCTATCAATTAATCTCAAAAAAACTTATAACTTGCCGATCTGTAGCTTATCCACGAACCTCCCAACATTTGAAAAGATGACCTCGAAATCTCACCATCAAAAAGCGTTAAATACTTAGGTATAATAATAGACAGCCACCTCAGATGGGACAAAATCTTGCTAAAAAATAACGTGGTGTTTTATATAGAATCAAACAAGTTGCAAATATACTCGACATCAAACAAACAAAAATTGTTTATCATAGTTTAGTTGAATCACATCTAGACTATGGTATTATAGGATGGGGTGGAGTATCTAAAACATACCTGAAATCACTTAAAATCATACAAAAGCGAATTTTGAAACAAATAATGTATAGAAGTAACCGATACCCAAGCGCTATATATACGAAGAGACACAGAACTATGATTTAAGAAAACTTTATTTTTTGAAATTAGGACAAACACAATATTTGCAAAGAACGAACTTCTAACTCATTCTCACTATCATGAGATGCGACAGAAGAATAAATATATACTCCCATTCATGAATAAATCAATCGGACAGAGTTGTTACCAATATCTGGGACCGAAAGTATTTATTCAATTGCATACCTGAAAATATTAAAAACGAACCCACAATCCAACGCTTCAATAAATCCTTCAAGGAATACATCAGAGAATTACCATCCATGTACATAAAATCAATAATAGAAAACTGAAAGAATTACATTTTACCTTATACTATACTGTCCAATAGCATAGAAATATAAAACATTGAATTACCGATAGATAAAACGAATGATATAATTGTTTGAAATATGATGCCTACAAATTTTTTGCTTATTGAGATAAATTATTGTAGCCTAAATATTCATTTAAAATTGTTATGATGCTGAGTTATGTTTAGGTTCTATTTTTAGATATTTAATTTTATTTTGTTTATGTTTAGGAAATACTTCTGGATATTTTTATACTACTAACTTTTTTCCGCACCACACACAGGTATATATGTGTATCCTGATATACATAATATACCTCGTAGATTAAGCTGTATTTATTCACCCTTCTATTCTTTATACAATAGGGTTTTATCTTGTGAATAAATTGTTTATTATTATTATTACATAACTCCAAGAAACCAGAGTTATTTACATAATAAGCTGATTGGTTGTAGGTAAATGAAATCATGCACGGTATTGAAACCATAACAAATACAAACTTAAAATAAAGATATTATAAAGCAAATAATAAAAATATCTGGGAATATACAGTTGATGTTGATGGATGCCATGTAAATATATAAAAGAATAACTGACTGACTAACTGACATATCAACGCTCAGCCCAAACTCCTGGGGCTAGGACGGTGACAATTTGTATGTGAGTTTCTTTGATACTGTAGGTGAGCACTAAGGAAATTCAACTCCTAAGGTGATGAAAAAGAGAATGAAAGTTTGTATAAAAATCCGTCATTATTGAATCATTAAATCTGACAAACTGTTGAAGCTAGATGGAATCACATAAAGAAAACCAAGAAAAATACAAATTCTACGCGGACGAAGTCGCGGGCATTAGCTAGTATCGTATATAAGAAGTGTCCAATAACACTGCTTCTTTGGGTCGTTATTACTTGTATTTTTTTACAATTGGATTGTACTCAAACAGCTTTTTTCAATACAAAATATTAATTAGTTAATTTCAGTTTTCCATTTATCCGAAACCATGCAACAAAATTGACGATCGTATAGAACAGAACACCATTTGATAAGAATAGAAACAGATACGTTGTATGGAGATTTTATTTTGTCATAAACCTAGTTTATGTGTTTGGTTCTTCCTATCCCTATAAACGTAAGAGTGGTATTTTATTACAAACACGGCAGTGTTCGTCCCACCAATAGAGTCTATAGTTGAATTGGAATAACAAAATGGTGGTGCACCCTGATAAATGATATTATAGTCAGGAAAGGAAAACATTCTCAATTGAATATTGTACAGAAAGCTTTTTCTGGAAATTGGAAAATATACCAAAAAATTGAGGCTATTTTTTAAAATATCTTACAGAAAACATATGTTCCCCGACTAAAGCACATGCTGGACGTTGATTTATTATCGATAGATCTTATTCGTTTATGAGTAGCGAAAAATTAGGTATTCATTTGCCTTGCAACCATTTTTTTGTAATTTTTCAAGTTCATGTAGTCGTGATAATTTCCGCTCTTCCATATAGCGCTACATATTTTGTTTGTCTGATAAAACAAAAGCATTTGAATCCAGAAACAACACATTATATTTCCTCAAACATTCCAAGTTGGTTTATGTAATTGGTTGAAAACCGCAAACGAACTCAATTTTTTATACATAAATTGAAACCGCATAAAACTTGTTTGGGTTATTTAACTCCAGTGGTACTGAGCGATCATTTTCTCATAGGAACAAACAATCCTGAATTGAAAAAATGGGAATTTGATGAAAAACATACCACATTGAACGTAGTGGTGATTTTTCAGATAATCACAAAATATTCACACAATGGTGAATATATATGGGAAAAAAAACTTGCAAGACAATGTGTGTGAACTATTGAAAAACAAAGTGTAATAATCAATTAAAACATCAAATGGAACTAATTTGGGTATACTTATACCTAGAATGATGGATAATAATATTTTGATGAAACAGAATACAACTAGATTTAGGTGGATAATAATAGAAAATTTGGAAAAACCAAGAAATAGTTTCATTTATGAAATATGGCTAGATAAATAATCTCAATTGAAGAAGGAGCGTGGCACTGTCATTTTTGATGACATAATATGACATCTAGACTTTGGGAAGGTAATATTGCAGTTCCTTGAAAGGTGGACATCATCACGTAATACTGGACAGTTATGAATCCAACATACAAAATGTACTACCTGGAAATCCTCAAGATTTAGTACTAGGATTTTTTCTGATCCACAGCTCTATCGTTACTTCTTATATTGTCAAGACATAATAAATAAAACAAATTCACAAACAGTGATCTGTGAAAAATGAATTAAAAAAAATAGTATGAAAAATTATTGACTTAGATAAAACGATACAAATAGAGACAAACCTTTCTTCAGTTATTCAGACATGTATAAAAAATAGCATATTTTCGATGAAATACTATTAATTATACATGTCTGAATGACTGAAAGAAGGTAGGTCTCTTTTTGTATCGTTTCATTTGAAAACAATTATTTTTTTACAATTTTTTCATCCAATTTCAGCAGATTGCTGTTTGTAAATTTGATATATTTATTATGTCTTGGTGTTGATTAGTCTTATTCGCATTATTATTTTTCACATGTATTGTAAACCCATCATATATTTTTAGCCCTGAAGAAGGTGTCCAATAAACTTCGAAATGTGGGTAAATTTTTAAAATTCAGATAACTTTTATCTTATATATATATATATATATATATATATATGAAAGAGAGTATATATATTTATATATATATACAGTGTCCATCATAAAGTTGGCTACATATGGGAAAACAATTGTTATTGAAATTTCTGAAAAACTCTAATGGCGGTTCGTGTCTGACAACTAAAAAATCCGTTCCGACTTATATCACGTGCCCTAAGATTTGGCGAGAATTTAAAAAAAATTGTCTGTGGTGCCGAAAAATGGGTCAAATTGACAAGATATCGAAAAATTTTATTGAGAAAATGTACCCCATGTACCAATTTTGAACCAAATTGAAAAAAATAAAAAATTAAAAATACCATTTTATTCCTCTACCCTTACTAAGAAATATTATACATTCCTGTTTTATCCGGCAACAGATTTAATAACCTAAATCACATAAGTTTGGGTCAAAACTAGTCAAATATTTGTGGAATAGACATTTTGCGGGAGATTAATTATGAAAACACGATTTAGTCTTGTCACTAGGTGTAGTCATGCCCTGTATATTGATGCACATGAGCTTTTCAAATATTCTCAACCCGGTAATGAAATTGAAACCAGCTAATATTTGTAATTAAAACTTAATAATACATTATTTATCCTTGATAAAACAAGAATGTATAATGTTTCTTAGTAAGGGTAGAGGAATAAAATGATATTTTTGATTTTTCTCACAATCTGGTTCGAAATTGGTACCTGAGGTCCTCGTTGGATTCCAAACACATTTTCTCAATAAAATATTTAGATATCTTGTCAATTTGACCCATTTTTCGGCACCACAGGCAACTTATTTTTAAATTCCTGCCAAATCTGAGGTCACGTGATATAAGGCGCAACGGATTTTCAGTTGTCAGACATGCAGAAACGAACCGCTAGAGTTTTTCAGAAATTTCAATAACAATTTGTTTCCCCTCTGTAGCCATCTTTCTGACGGACACTGTATATATTTCGACTATCTCGGAAACGGCTTTAACGATTTGGATTAAATTTTGTATTTAGATAGGGTTTCGCTTTTTAAGTTCATCTATATAGGTTTCTTTCCTGAAAAAACGTGATTTCACACAAAAACATTTTTTATGGTAGGTTAAGTTAGAACGGGCGAATCCACCAGATTCAACTTCGACGTCTGGTAGAACGGGCGAATCCACCAGATTCAACCACGAAGTCTGGAATACCGGTAGGTTAGGTTATCTATATAGGTTTCTTTCCTGAAAAACAGCGATTTTACACAAAGAACATTTCAAATGGTAGGTTAGGTTAGAACGGGCGAATTCACCAGATTCAACTACGAAGTCTGATATCCGGGGTTTTTTTTAAAAGCGTTTTTCAGGACACATACCTATATGAGATGGTGTAATAACATTATCCGAATATTTCAAGTTTATCTACATCTCGGAAAAACCACGATTTTACAAAAAAAAAACGCTCAGTCGCCCAGCTATTACTTTAAACGAGCAATTCTTGTATATATATAAATATATTTCGTGTATCTCGGAAACGGCTCTAACGATTTGGATGAAATTTTGTATTTAGATAAGGTTTTGCTTTTTAAGTTTATCTATATAAGGGCTTTTCCTGAAAAAAAACGCGATTTCACACATTTTTTTATTAAGAATCAATATGTATAGCGCCATCTCGTAAATTTTTGAGGAACTTGCATTGTTGCTATTGGATGTTGACCTACTTGTTCAATGTTAGATATATTTTTCTTTGGTTAGTCCAAGAAACTCATACGGTTTATTTAAAATGTGTATTTGTAGGTAAGATTGCAAAATATTCATATGTAATGAGTATGTGATTCGTGAGCAAAGCTCAGTCGCCCAGGTGCTTATACTTGTTTCCATAATCCCAAATCTCCAAAAATAATAATAATATCGGAATTTTTTTGATAACATCATATTAAATGTTCAAATTATTGACCATTTTGTTCTTGAAAGTATGTCAATCGGTGTCGAATTCCAAATTCAGAGGTGCACTGTATATTATCCTTGTTTGAATTGAATACAGCCAACGAACTTTAAATTAATCAAAATTAATATTGTCTTAGAAACGTGCACCAAGAAGGTACTATCATGTGATTACTTCCATTAATAATATCTGGCTCGAAATGAAAAGTATGCTTTCCTGAACCTTTTGAAAATTATTTCCCTTGCGGAATGAGCTAATCTGTAGGAGAAATTGATTAACGAATAACATCAATTTCAGTTATTAAAAATGATAATAATGACTAGACCAGTTCTATATAAATTATCATTATTTCACCTGTACTAATCGAATGAAATTCATTATCAAGCCAATAATCGTTGATCAAACGGAAACAAATCCAACTATTGACAAAAACTAGATGCGTTGATAATCGACTCCTACCAGCGTGTAAATTATAAAATGAATTGTTTATAACAGTAGTTTGGCTATAAATCTTAACGAAGGCATTGTTAACGATTATCCTGTCCCAACTTAGCACTCATCATGTTTGGATGAGGGTTGACACCTGTCTCGATGAAATAAACTTAACCAACCCTCCATCTGTCTGTCACTTTTAGGGGGTCATCATAGATTTGATCAAATATCTTTTGAAGATAATATGGGTTTTAGGGCAACAATAGAAAAATATTCAGAAGACTTAGAATATATTACAGATAATGTTCAGAACAGATATGGAAAGTAGAAACATTGAAAATTACTCAAGAAAAAATACTTCGAATTGATTGATTTAGAATATTTAATGAATGTAACTAATATTTGATGAACGTAGGAGACTGAATTATGGGTTCGGATTCTACTGTGATAGGTGAGATATCCATTATCATTACCCATAAAAGTTTTCAGCAACATTCCTGGATATTAAAAAAACCTACATTCAAAAATAGTAGTTTATTGCATACATTTCTTTGTATTATCTTTTCAAATAAACAGTACAGAAAGTCTACACATATTTCCTCGCCGTGCATACATTTTCAATCACCATCCAAACGGTAGTGTAAGGAAGTTGTGCAAAAATCTAGCAAGCGAGTGTTTATCAATGACACATTTGTCAAATACTGGTCAAATATTAGTGTTAATTTTTCATAAAATAAGCTTTTGAAAAGAGTATTCCGATGATAAGTTATGCTGCCCTACAAAATTTCAAATAATCCATATTTTATTGCGTCTCCTGAAACGTTTTTACGATATTAATTATAAGTTTTCTTAATAAATAAAAAGAGTCCGCTAAAGTGTTGCCATGACGACTTTAAGTACAAGTCTGCTAAAGTTTCATTTTGCGGACTGTTCAGGATCCAAAGAAGGCATTTTGTGGAGCGTGTACAAAAATAGTAATTTACGTAACAAGTCCGGAAAATAGGTTTTTTTTGGACGAATAGACAAAATTCTAGGACGAGCCGTAGGCGAGTCCTGGAAGTCTGTGAGTCCAAAAAAACTATTTTCGGGCGTGTTGCGTACAATATTTTTTCGGCAACCGTGTAGAATAACAAATCAATGAGACGACATATTTCTTTATTATACATTTTAATTCTTATTTGAATTAAACCGAACAGAAAATACTACATATTAACAGAAACATTCTAATTCTTATTTATATTTATATATTCATATATATTTATTTATATATATATATATATATATATATATATATATATATATATATTTATATATATTTATATTAATTTCCCAAGGCACATTTTCAAAATCACTATCGCTGCTGCTTTCCATATTTTATTGCGAATTGCGATAAAAAAACATGCAAACTTCATTTCGTTGCTATGGTGATGATCAACTGCATTTATCAAAACCATACCTACCAAGATTTTCATATTTACAATGACAACAACGACGTGATTCTTCCCGGCCTAGTCCGGTAAGTACGTACTTCCCGGACTAGGCCGGAAAATGCTACTTTCTCAAAGAAAAAGCGTCCGGGAAGTGGGTACATCCCGGACGGTTGCCGAAAAAGGCTTTTTTCTACTCCCGTATTATAATACGCGAATTAAATATCTGCTACCGATTTATTAATATTGTCCATTTTAACACGGATTTTCATTTCGAATCAGATTTTGGCCAATAATAATATATTAAAGTATAAGTGGATAAAAAGGGCTTTAAAACACGCGCGATTTTTCGAGCACGACGGCGCAGCCGGAGTGCTCGAAATAGAGCAAGTGTTTTAAGACCAGTTATCCAGGAATACTTTACGCTATTTTTTTTTATTGGTGCACTTTGAAATCATATAAACTGGTATTATTACTACAAAAAATAGAAATAAGAACTAATAATGCAAAATGGTTGAATTCGTGATGTTGTCATGGAAATGAGAAAAACAGATATTCAAATATTATTGGAAATGCCATTGATGGACGTTCAACCTCATTGCGTTCTGAGAATGTTAACAGTATTAATTTGAATTCCATTTCCTCCGATTTACAAAATCGAAATATTAACATATCAAATAACACCAATTGTACTTACAATTTTCATTTATAAATATTAATTGTTATATAATGTTTGAATAAAGTTCTGCATTTGTTAGTAATATTTTATTTGACGTTACAAGGTACTCCTGTCAGACCAATAATAAAAAATTTGTCATTTAGACTTCACGTTTCTCGATTTGTTGATGTTGCCATGGTAACTTTAAAAAACGCGCGTTTTTTTAAGTTAGATTTAAACACGCTGAGGCGTGCTTTAAATGGGTAAAATGGGGCACCAATAAAAAAAAAAACACGTACTTTTCATTATGAAACGAATTTTCGGCCTTTAGAAACACGTACTTGGGGATAATCAAGTGGTATGTTTCTACATACTTGTTTGACATTTAATTTTAATTGACATTCAATCACAACGCGTCAAAAGTACCTATAAGTGAAGAATTATCTGGTTCACCAGCAGAAATTCTTGTTTTTATTTTATTATTTATTGGTCGTAGAAAAAATAGTGTATGCTACGATCATGTAATGGCTAAAGGCGAGTGTCGTAACTCACCTCGTGCTCATGTATTAATAGCTATAATTACATGATCGTTGCATAATATACTATTATAGTTACACGTTCTTGTTTTGTTATTATTGTTCCTTTTATGAAATATTTTTACTCCTAGTAATTATTGTTGAATCCGTAGTCTATCATCTCTTTTCCAATCTAAAAATAATTTTTCTTCTTATAGCTTTTATTTTTACGACAAACCAAAAATTATGGGATGATGTAATAAGAGTCCGAAACTTTATTCTTATTTCTACGAAACCGTTCAAATGTTTCTATACAAACTGTGATCGGGAGCTCAATAACCTGCAGTATTTTTTATATATTTTGAACCTTAGCAAAACGCCTTGGTATATGAATATCCCTTAAAATGGAACCACTGAAGTTGCTGTTTCACGGGAAAATTGTTGAATAAATGAACCTGTCTTATTTGAAGTTTATATTGTTTCAATTCTAGAAAAAAATCAATGAGTCTTTGAACCATTACCATAAACATTCTCTATCAGATAGGTGAATATATTTCTAGACTCAATCGAATTCGAGAAGGAACTAAAGGCATTTCAAACACTGATTGATTTCATGTTTATTTATAAGTACTCTGCCTCCTCGAAAATATGCAAGGTAACGCCTAATTAATAGACCGAAAGAATTTAAAATGCTTTCCAGTGGCAGGAACAGCAAAATATTTTTTTGGTTGATTTTTTTAATAAATAACGTATTTATATATTACTCGTATATGGGGGTGGAATATACTAATTATTATATATTATTTATTTTTGGGGGGTGTACATTCGATCTACGGTGTAATGATGAAACAATTCGATCAAGAATTGATTTATTGATGAAGTCGTGATCAATGTGAATTAACTTATTGTGGTTAACAGTACGTAACAGATCTATTTTATTTCATAGATTATTGAATTATTTGACTAACATATTTTGAAACATTTTTAATATTGGTATGTAGTAGTTTATCACTTTGAGCTAGATCAACATGCATTGAATCAAATATGAGGATATCTAAGACTGAAAAAAATAATACCGAATGCCTTTGGCAAAACTAAGTATTTATTTTTACTCAACTCTGACATTTGCATTTAAAGATATAAAAAGCTTCTGTATTGACCTACAACGAGCAAATTTGAAATGAACAGATACTCCAATCGTCTACTTATTTGACCTCAACTCCAAGTTTTACATAGGCTATTAACTTCTCCGTTACCAATATTCTTGATCAATTCTAGCTTACAATAACTAAATAATGAAGTGAAAGACGAATTAAAAGTAAATAAAATTGAATTATATTCGACATCCTTCAAGGCATTTTTGTTAATATCTTTGCTTATATGTATGTCGGATTGTAACGAATAGAATATAATATTTGTAATGAAATCATTTTTTTTTTCAGATAAGGCATCTGAAAATAGCTTGGCACCTTTACAGTTGTTAGTAATGTTGGGTAATCCATTTATAGCATATACAATACCTCCAGATTGTTTAATGTTAAACAATAATGATTTCAAAATGATTACAATGTGAATAATATTAAAAGTCAAAATATAAATATTGTAGGACTGACCAAACTTCGTTTCCATCTTTTCGAACTACGGAATTTACCTGCTCCAAACACCTCCAGAGAGCAAAATAATACATCTGTAGATTTAAAAATAAAAAATCTGTAAATTTCAAATAATAAATCAATATGTAGACTCGTTTTCTGTGTAGGAGTGATGATAATTTGAATGATTTCACTGATCAAAGTTTTGAAAAGTGTGACTGATGAGTCATGTAGAACTTCCAGAATGTATGAGTGACTCTGCCTCTCCCTTCTATTGTTACAATGTTAATTGTGCCCAAAAAATATATCACCCCAACAAAAATAAAATTTGATTGGTATTTATAATTCAAGTGACAATGTAATTTGCTAGCTCATTAATATACATAATATGATAATATGATCAGTTTTAATTTTTGAATCTATATCTTATTCTGAATTCTAAAATGTCAGGAATTGCCACGAACAGGTAATTCATCTGTATACGTACTGTCAAGTTCAAGAATCGAGAGAACTTTAGCAACCCAATATACTGCGTGCCTATCGAATATTTCAATCTGCAGAATGTCTTTCTATCTTACCATACTTGGGCTCCACAATGTTCAAAACTGACAGTGGCTAGAATGACAAACAAAGGTGCCAATTTCGAATTTTCGGTGCTAACTAGGAACACTATTGATAGCTTTGTTACTCAGCGAATTTTTTTTTCTAGAAATCAGGGGTTGGCCAAAATGAGTCTGTTTCAGAACTTACAACTGTAATTGAATACAAACATGAAAACAAGATATTTGAATATTGAATAAAAGTTATATTTGGTGGATGATCAGTTTCCATTCGTAATCTTTTGAGGCCGAAAATGATCAAAATGGAAGTACAGAAGTGCAAAATATGTATTTATCGCGATAATGTAAAGAAAAATAAATCATTTATTCTGGATTTTCTTTCAAAAATCAGTATACAGTATACAGAAAATACTCTTTCTGCCAATCAATGTACATCTGTCTCTTTGAAAATAATTTGGTAAAACCAGTAACTTGTTGGGATGAATCGATACATTCCTTCTTTTACACTGCACTAGACATTGAATACGATTAGATTTATAATCTGGTTGTGATAAGTCTAAAATAGTTCTTATTTCTTACTCATTTTGGGTTTGAGGGTAGGAATATTTTTTCGCCTGATTTTTTTTTCTGAAAAACTTGTTATTCTTGATAAAATATTTCTTGGATATTTAGTGCTTCATAACATTTAAGATTTACCGTGTTCAACGGAAATATGTTATTCGAACAAGTACAGATTCAATCTATCCAGGAGTTTAAATATTTATTTACCTTGATCTCATTAGAAGACAAAAGATGCTCCCATACTTTCATACGCGCCACTGATTCTAATACCATAAGTGGACGTAGGAGTCCTGTTTGAGAAACTCACAAGAGAAATCCAATCAAGTGTCAAGCCATGTCAAGTCATTTATCACTCAGATAACCATCAATGTGGCGAGTTCTGACTTTTTTAAAAGCATCGTAATCCTTGTATTAATTATGGAATGATGGTCTGTCTTGCCAGTGACAACATGTTTGTGGTATTAGGTAAGGGGTTTGACATGTTTTTTCTTCGTTAGGTATAAGAGGAAATTGGAGATTGTCCATCACTCGATATCAAATTTCTTCATCGGTGGCTCATAACCAAGAAAATCTCAAATTAAAATTGATCGGTGAACCAAGCTCGAAAGTATTAGTTTCTGAACTACTACTTTGGGTGGAATATGAGATGATGTTCTGCTTCAGTGGAATATACATATATATAGTTTCAGAAAGTAGTTTTTGTTCCAACCCTTCAACAATATTAACTCATAAAAATCAACTATTATTCTCTACTGCAACATAATTTCTTCTCCACACAAAAAAAAATCTAACTGGAATTATTCGGGTTATAATTTCTAATAATCCCACTTTCGTTTGCTAGTCAGTTTTTTAAGTGGTAGTACAATACAATACTTTTTTACAAGCATGAAAATCGTCAAATACACAAGTTAAAATAGGAGTTAAAAAAAATCAAGTAATAAAATATGGAATATACATGTGAGACAAAATATATATATATATATATATATATATATATATATATATGAATGTACATAAAAAATAATTCAATAGTAGTGGTAGGAGATAATATATAAAAAATAAAAAAATAGTATAAACAGTAAAATAGAAACAACAAACAATCATGATGTCAAGCGCCAACAGTTTGAAAAATTATTAGAAGGTATTTTTGTAGAGAATACGTTTAACGCTATTTTTGAAATTGATGGGACTTGCAATTTTTTCAATGAGTATTGGAAGTATTAAAAAAAATTATAGACATAATATGAGGTCCGTTTGATACAGATGTTAATTTGTGAACAGGAATTATCAGATTATAATTTTGTCTAAGAGTATAACCAGCGGCTATGCGGATCCCTTTGCTGAAACTTGTGGTAATGATTCTTAATGTAAGTGATACAATTCAAAATATACATGGATATCACAGTTAAAATTTGTAATTCAGTGAATAACTGCTTACAAGAATCACCATATTTTTCAAAACACATGGTCCTTAATATTTTTTTTTGAGAAATCAACAGATCATTCAATCTACTGCAGTTACCGTAGCGGACAAAGCAATACTTTAGACTTGAGTGGACATAGGGCATAGTAGTAGCTTAATAAATATTAATGGGGATAAAAAGTAGTAAGGCTGTTAGCACGGGGCAGAACCAAAAGTCCAATTCTGTATTTTGTGCAATTTATTCTTTTTACAAGCTTTTATTTAGTTTCACCTGTCCCGATGTTTGTCATCAAATCTTGCAAGTTAAATTTGACCCACTTCTAGTTGTTTGATTAACGTGAAATTTGGCAGGAGTTCATAGTTCCCGTGACAATGCATTATGCATTTGTTAGAGAAAAAACAAAAAATAGCGGCTCTAAGATGGCGGATGAGATTTGTTTTTCGATTCGATTCAAAATTGGTATGTGAGGGTTTTCAGGGTCGAAGATTATGAATTTTCTGACAAAATTCATCAAATCAAAATGGCGGCTTCAAGATGTCCGACGATTTCTGTGATTATGGTCCGATCCTATTCAAAATTCACAAATTCAAGATGACAGCTTCAGGTCATCTTCAGCGCTTGCCTGCAAAGTAAGCGAATGATAGATGTTTGAATGTTATTAAATGGTTATTTTAACTAATCGCGCAGTATTACTTATTCGTCAGGTAAGACCAAGGACAACCCATAAAATACAGTCATTCACAAAGTTAAAATCGTTAAACTGTATAAAATTGTGACAGTGTCAAACTTAAAATCATATAATTGAAAATAAACATCTTTATCAACTGCCAGCGTATTTCAATTTGTCAAAACTAAATTAACACAGAATAGATGTATTTTAGAATTCAAATAGATGAGAAGAAGAATGAGAAGAAGAAAAAAAAAGTGTTCTACGGTTCAACTTGAAGTGAACAGAAGTTAGTCAACTATCAATTTCTGAACTGACCCAGGGTTCTTATTATTAGGACGGGGTTACGAAATAAGTGAGCATTTGGACAAGGGGATGACTGAAGAAAGGAAGAGGCTACGTCATTGGAGGGAAATTAAGTTGGCTAAACTGAATTTGGTAATTTTGGTTATATTTGCATCAATGATAATAACAATAACACGGCAGACGGCAGTGTCACGGAGATCGGAGATTACTCATTGTTTATCTTTGGGAAATTTCTGATTCCGAGTGATTATTGTTTGCTTCTCGTATGTTTAATGTATATTCTTAGTTCATTACGTTTTTGTTTGTTATTATTTCGTAATCCATTTTTATTTGATGAAATTATGGCCTTTCGACAAGTATGCGCAATTACATGCTGACAGAAAAACAAATAAGTTATTTTTAATTGATAATTTTCAGCACTGTTCTCAGACCTAAGATTAAACTGTATTCAAGATTGACATAATTTCTTCTAGATGTGAAACAATCTAATCATAGTAATTGATATGTTCTTCAGCTTTATTTGAAATGTTTACATGTGCACCATTTTACTACTCACCATTTAATTAGCATGTTAGGTAGATATATAGAATACATTTATTTTTTCTACATGAAACCAGTATGAAACAATATATAAATGATACCAAAATCTATAAAATATACCATTTGCTCATAACATTTGAATTATTTACTTTCCCACCCTTTGAAAAGAAACAAAGCAAATTCTAAATCACGCTTTCTTGTAACACCTGAGCTCTAGACTAGTGTCAACATCAGAGTGTGATTTTGATTCTCATTTGACTATTGTTCGAGAAGAATTTCTCTTTAGAAGATGCAATTTCCTCAAATTGTAACAACAGAAATATCAAATTCTTGCATAAAGAAAAGTACAACTTTTGTCTCGAGTCTTGGTTTATTTGTAACAAATAAACAAAGACACAGTGGAAATTAGACAAAAGTTGTAGTTTTCTCTCTTCAATAATTCAACATGAATTTCCACCAAATGAAGAATCGAACAAGTTAGAAATATTCAAGCTTCGTATTTGAAATAAATTTCCACACTAAGCTTTTCAATCTCAGATTATATAATTCTTCCTTCCAACTTTTTTGGTGGCTTGTAAAAATTATCGGCACCTTTTTCGTTTTTTGAAACATCTCCCTTTATATGGAGTTCACTTTTTCATCACTACAGCCACTTTCATATGCTGCATCTATTATAAAGAGACTAACATTCAGAACCTATAGAATATATTAATAAGAAATATGTATCAATAACTTTCAATCACACGCACATTTTTCAATTTGCTCGCACCGCACCGATTGGATTCAACATAACTACTTTCATTGTAAATTCAAACTTGGCGCCTCCCCTCCAATGACGAAACAAGATGCCGGACAAAATCGGTGACATTTCATAACCCCGTCCTAATAATAAGAACCCTGAACTGACCAAGAATTGTTTCAATGTACCCAACCTTACTTCAATCGTCTGTTAAGTGGAATGACAGATCTGTTCAAATTTTATTTTATATTCAGACAGATACTGTTGTTGAGTATTTCATTTTCTATATGTAAGTCCTCAAGAAAATCTAGTTTATTGTAGTTCTTCGATGTGACCCCATGTAAAATCTGCGAATTAATACTGGGGCTGAATTTATGCTTGTTAACCTTTTGGTGTGACTAACGAAAGAATCACAAATGACCTTATTGTCTGTTATCATCTCATCATGAATTTTCAGTTTAATTTCTTTTCTTCCATGTTTTCTGCCGAGTCTTTCATTTACAATTCTCCACATTGCCTTATTTTTATTTTCTAATTTTTATGTGTAGTTTCCTCGATTTTTATAGTCGCTATTTTTTATTAATAGATTTCTTATAGTTTTTATAGCTCGTCATCAGAACTGCGTCATTTGATTTTTTTTATGTCCGCTAACGCCATTTGCGTACGTGTTGCATACAACATTTTTTTTTGTATTAGCTTTCCAAATAAACAGAACAGAAATTCCACACATGTTTCTTCGCCGTGCATACATTTTCAATTACCATCCATACGGTAGTGTATGGAAGTTGTGCAAAAATGTAGCAAGCGATTGTTTATCAATGACACGTTTGTGAAATACTTGGCAAATATTAGATTAATTTTTCATGATAATATTTCGAAAAAAAAGTGTACTAGCACTACAAAATTTTAATTAATCTATAGTTTATTGCGTCTCCTGAAACGTTTTTAGGATATTAATTATGCGTTTTCTGGATAAACAAATTTTAGTCTGCTAAAGTGTTGCCATGGCGACTTTAAGTACCTACAAGACCGCTAAAGAAGCATTTTGCGGACTCTTCTCACTATCCACAGTATATGCATTTTGTGGAGCATGTACAAAACAAATATTTTTTGGATAGTTTCAAAAAATGTTTTAATATGTATCAAGTTTTGTGAAGCATACTGATTCTGATTAACGAACATAGTATACAAAATTTTGATGTCCTACAAATAATAAAAAACCAACCCTTTTTTTTCTAGCATAACAAATAAAAATAAGGGGTTTCAGAACAATTTGTTAAAATCACAACATTTCGCTCCCCGGCAAGATTAACTTCACAATTTAAAAATGCACCAATTTGAGTTTTTTCCAAATTCAAAACAGCAAATTGAAATAAGTAAATAAGTTCCTAACAAATAAAGGTACCGGGTTATTCTCTATAAATTACCCACCCCTTATCATCGTTATTATTGCTATAGAAAAAAAATGTAAAAGTTGTATGGTAATGACTGAATTTTGATGAAATGTTATCAAAAATACAGTAGCGTGCAGATTTCAGATTTTTTTAAAACGGGATACCCTGTATATTATTGAGTTTGTGGAATGATCTTTTTTCCTGATTTCAAAAATATACTATATGTAACCCCTATCTTATAACGTTTTTGAGTTATTAAAAGTCGAATAACTTGTTACTGTAAATACATATCCTATAAAAGTTAACATTTTCAAAGTGGGCTATGAAAATGACAACTATATTATGTTTGTTTAGTGACATTTCTTAAATGGTTTACAGTAAGGAAGAACAAATTCAAATAATACTTGTTATATACAAAACAACAAAAATAAACTTGCAGCAAAAAGTGCATATTATAATAATAATAATAATAAATTTATTATCCACATATTATACAATAATGTTACAGAGTTATTACAATCTTTGACATATGGATAAATGGCTACAACTGGTTCAGTTGTGGACGCATCCACCCCTGTTCTTCCACCAGTGCCAGTGAACAAATCGACTAACTAAATTTGAGTAGCAAATGATATAGGGTGTAGTATCGAAATCGTCCAACACCGTTAGAAAATACATTAAAAAATATTTACCAAAAGGTGAATCATACCTTCAGTTTCAGTAGAAAAAAACGTGTAGTCCAAGAAAACCAGGAAGAACAGCTTCATTTCGAAGGTAAGTCTATCCATATTAATTCGCGTATAGACTTTTTTGAAACATTGTATTATTTTTTAGAACATTCTGAATATAGTTTAAAAAATGTAGCCGATCCATTAGGTAAAGGTTTTTCCAAAATCCAACGTACTTTGAAACAGAACAACTACAAACCATATAAAATTTTACTCTACATGTTTTAACAGAGTCTCATAAGAGGAAAAGGCTGGAATTTTGCCAACAGATGATTCAAAATTTGAATGAAGATCCCGATTATTTATCTAAAATATTATGGACTGATCCTTTTCTACGGCAGGAGTTTTCAATAGGAAAAATCGAAGGTCGTGGTAAAAAAGGACAACAGACCAAAAGAGGAATGTTCATGTTTATTTAGGTGCACATTTATGCGGACATTCAGAGGTCTACAAGTTTTACCGACATATGTTGAATAGGCGGGATCACACATTTGCTTCAAATGTGCTTAAAGTTGAAATAGAGTGATGAAATATTAGGTATGCATAGTTTTTCCTAGGAGATATTGTGTAATATTCGAATAAACGCTACTGTAAAACACTCAAATTCAGTGAGACACTCAAACACAGCGTTATTGCCGCTTCTTTTGACGTCATAAGTCCATTGATTTGACATTTTCCCGAGTCACCAGTGTCACTATTTTGCATAATACCTGAGGAAACATTATTCTGTTTCATCCTATGAATGAAACACAACTTGTGTCAGCATGTGTAATGATGTATACCAAGTGCTATGCCATTATTTTTTCGGCCTGCTCACATTGTAAAGAAATATTTTGAATAACGCTTGGCAACGCTGTAATTCCTTGCACTGTCGGCGATCGGCGAGTTGCCAGTGTCACTATTTTGAGGAATTCCTGAGGGAATGTTATTCTGTTTCATCCCATGAATGCAACAGAACTTGTGTCAGCATGTGTTATATTGGAATGAATACTTCTCATTTAAAAGCTGTTCTTGATTTAGTTATTCTTGAATAATATGTATGTATACCGAGCGCTATGTCATGATTTTTCCGGCCTGCTCGCATTGTGAAGAGTTATTATGAATAACGCTTTGCAACTCTGCGATCTGTACTTGTTACGTCTCGTCCTGGCGCGGTTTCCGCAGTGTTCAAACAGGAACATTTCTTTGGATTTTTTTTTTGAAAAACTACTTCGAAAAAAAACTGAAAAAAAATCCAACCACTTTTCTCATCGTTCTGGACATCGTGGTATTTTTTCTAGTAATTAGTAATCTTGCCTATTACAATTTTTAGATGCCGCTTTTTGACAATTTGTCAAATTTATCTTTTGTATTGATCAAATGTCTGTTCCAGTTGTTAATGACTCTGAAAGAAATTTTGACATTTTCTACCCTACTTTGTATACACTTTGCCACTTTTTGGGCAATGTTATTGTTCAAGAAAGGTATTGAAATCAGCTAATATAAATAAAGAACGAATCGCACAAATTTCAACTGTTTTGAATCTGTCTTTCACAAAATGTCTTCACATTTAATAGCAAATTTTACCAACAAATAGAAGGGATTGCTATGGGGAGTTGTCCTTTATCTCTCCTAGCTGATATATTCATGAACAATCTGGAAAATGAATATAATATCATTAATAATCGAAATTCTTTATTGGTACAGATATGTTAATGATTTTCTGGTATTCATAAATGGTGATTCAGATACAGCTGTTCAGTTTCTGGACAAAATCAACATACACTCACATTAGAAATTGAACTTTTTAGACTTCCCAATACATAAAAACAATTTGCAGTTTGGTATCTATAGAAAACCAACACAGATGATCATATCATACACAGCTCTTTGAATCACCCCCATGAACATAAAATGGCAGCTTTCAATTGTTACTTACATCGGCTTCTAGTTATTCCTTTACCATTTGCTGAATATAACAAGGATATCAGCATTCTAAAACAATTAGCTTACCTATAACAACGGTTATAGGCAACAAACTAGCATACCCTAATATTGGGACAACGGAAAAATATATTTCAATACCTTTCTTAAACAATAACATTGCCCAAAAAGTGGCAAAGTGTATAAAAAGTAGGGTAGAAAATGCCAAAAAAAATTTCAGAACCATTAACAACTTCAATAGACATTTAATCAATACAAAAGATAAAATTGACAAATTATCAAAAAGCGGCATCTACAAATTGAAATGTGTTCATTTGTAATGCAACATATGTCGGTAGAACTTGTAAACCTTTGAATGTCCGCAAAAATGAGCACCTAAACAAACATGAATATTCCTCTTTTGGTCATCACCTGAAGGTTAACAATCATAACTTCAGCCGCAGTATTCATTCGCAGATTTTACATGAGGTCACATCAAAGAACTACAACATACTAGTTTTTTTTGAGGACTTTCATATAGAATATGAATGACTCAACAACAGTCTCTGTCCGAATACAGGAACGTTGCCGGTGTTTTGCCGCCCTAGGCGAGAATTAAAAAATAACGCCCCCACTTTTTTACTACCATCGGTCTCCCCGATATCCCCTTCTCCACCACCACCAACATTCAACGGAACAACAATCCAAATCTCCTATTATACTTTTAATACATGGTATGAATTGTTTAATTTCAAGATTTTGTATTTTTGAAATGATTCGGTGTTTTAATTTTTACTCGTTTTATTTTATCTCCTTATTTGCTCAATAGCTTCTTCGCTGTTTGATTTGAAATTAATTGTTTTCGCCCTTTAGTCTTGGCTAATAGTAAAAAGGTCCTGTCTGAAAATACAATGAAATTTCACAGACGATTAAAGTAAGGTTGTGTCATATAGTTATTAACTACGAATATTGATAACTGGCCATAAGAGCAATGCAATGAAAGTGAAGTCGGGTTATACATTTCTTTCCTTGTCATATTGGCAGCGCCAATGATAACCGAACATCAACCAATACATGTCACGCCCCCGCTTTCGCGCATGCGCATCAATTCAACGTAGCCGATTAGAAAGAGTCCGAGCGATCGTCATGTTTCATTTGTTTTGGCTTCACATTTGCTGTTTTTATTATCAATATTGGTACTTAATACATATATGGGTTGTGTACACAGAAAAAATGAAATGTTGAATCAAATAAAATTTATTTTAATCAAACAAATAAAAGTCGTTAAAAAAAATCTCTAAATAAAAATTATTCCTTGGTTATGGACAAATTTGAAGTTTCAATCAAAGAAAAATTTAAAAATTTTCGACAAACTCTATTCATAACTCGTTTTGGCAGAAATGTTGTTTCAACCATGTAATTTTTTTTAATTAAAATCAGATCTACAAAATGTGCTGATTGCTTTAACAAAAATATTCATTCAAACAAGTATTTATGTCGAATTGATGAATTCAATATAATGTCAATCCAACAAAATAAGGTGATTTCTTCACTGAAAATATCTATTCAAATGAGTAATCATTTTGTTAATCCACTGAATTGACAAATTCAAGTCGGACTAAATGAGTAAGTGATTGCCATTCAATAACATTATCTAGTCAGGACAGTTGTGCGAAAGCTTCGCCATCTAACGCATATAATTCAACAATATAATATTCTTCAATCCATTTCTGTTGTTTGATTCAAATAAATATTATATTTGTGTTGAAACAAATGTTCAATCAATATGAGTTGGATATTGTTTCGTTAGATGAACATATAGTCAAAACAAAGAAATCTTAGCATTACATTGAGAAATGCATGTTGTCTCCGCGATATAATGATTCCATCAATCGAATACACCTGTGTTTTGGGATTAATTTTATTTAGTCGGCTCAAGCCAATAAGAGTGACCAAATAAATTTGGTTGAATTAACAAATCTTTTTTTTCCGTGTATATTGACTTGCTTTCTTGCTTGCTTTTTATGGCCTATCCATTACGGATAATTCGTCAGTCTCGGAAATCCACTTCACCCCAGAACGTATTCTGGGCATATATGTACTAAGTACCAATATTGATAATAAAGACAGAAAATGTGAAGCCAAAACAAATGAAACATGACCATCGCTCGGATGTATTGGTTGATGTTCGGTTGCCCTAACTACGCGTTGTCATTATGACAAGGAAAGACATATATAACCCGACTTCACTTTCATTGCATTGCTCTTATGGCCAGTTACCAATATTCGTAGTTAATAAATATATGATTCTGGGGCTTCGATTCCCCTTTGGGGGGCACAAGGAATTGTCTCATTCGAAATGATACCACGAATGGCCAACATTGTCACAACAACAAAATAACTTTGCGATGTACGTGGAACGGCTGTACAATTACTAACATTAACCTGACTTCCTGCCACGTGGTCGATGTTTGTCTCCCACGACAGCAGTCGAATCTTGTGTACATTGAAACAATTCTAGGTTAGTTCAGAAACTGACAGTTGGCTACCTTCTGTTCACTTTATTTATCTTCTTCTCATTCTTCTTCTTATCTATTTGCGTTCCAAAATTCATCTGTTCTGTGTTAATTTAGTTTTGACAAATTGAAATACGCTGGCAGTTGATAAAAATGTTTAGTTTTAAATTCTAAGATTTTAAGTTTTACACTGTTTTTCACAATTTTATACATTTTATCCGTTTTAACTCTGCGAATGTCTAAATGTTCTAGCCTGACGTGTAGTGATACTTATTATTAGTTAAAAATTACCATTTAATTCAAACATCATTCGCTCACTTTGCAGGCAATCACTGAAGAAGACCTTATAAGTTGAAAGCGCTCTGCGATTAAAAAAGAATAAATTTCAAGTAATACAAAATTAGAATTTTTTTGTCAACATAAATAATTACCTAATTGATTTTCCTCCTAATAGCGATATAGAATGTCAACAACACAGAAACCAAATCGCATATTCAATGCCATCATATTAGCAATAAAAAAAATGACAAAGAAACGCCCAAGCGGGGTCTATGTCAATTCTTTCCAACAATAAAAAAGTGCGTTTGTACGCGACAGGAGTTTTTCAGTTCAATTACCCCTCATTAACCTTCCGGAGGAATGGGGTGACTGAATACATTTTGGATTTTAACTTGCTGTGATTTATTGGTCAACTAGACTTTCAACTCTGGGCCCTTTACCCCATACTATCTAAGAACATCAAGCACTCTATCATGATTACGTAAATGAAACATTGCTCGTAAAAGTCCATGACGATAATTTCAAGCCGTTTCTCTAAAACTCTAAAAAGTTATTGCAGAGTTTTTCCCATAATAAAAATAATAATAAGCTAGGTCAGTTCAGGTTCAGAAATAAATACAGACTTGCACGCCATCACGATTAGCGTTCCGCGTTAAACAATAATAATTATTATCGGCACATCTTTTGAACGATTGTTGTACGATGCTGATAAAACAACTCGTTTTCTGCTTAGTTTTATGGGTCGTTCAATTATGCTTGCTAACGAAGTAATATTGTCTCGGGTTGATAACTTCATGTACCTTGTATTTTCATTCTGTAATCAATATTATATACAAATACACTTCTGGAGATTATTTTTTGACATTTCTAGAAACCAATGGAAATATTCAATTCAAATCATTCATGTACGTTTTGGCCAATCAAAACATTATTATAGTGGGGATAATCTACCTAGAAAATTACCGCGGGAATAATTTGAGGTATTTTGTTTTTATTGTATTTTGATTTGACGTCTGTCATCGAATCGCATGAAAAGTGAGAAATGAATTAAAACCGTTTTAGTACATTGTATCATTGTGCGAGGAAATATGTTTATGATCGTAACATCAAAAAATTATCTATAGAATACCACACGAGAGTTCGATAAAGTCAAAAATAATTCTCCAGATTTCTTTCACAAACTTGTTGCCATTTGGCCTGGCAACAAGTTTTCGAAAATCTTCCACTTTCTTGTGGTATTTCAACTGATAATTTTCATAACTACTTTACAGAAAATGTATATCAAATTAGATTGCAATCTAGAATGCATTTCCGAAAAAATGGGAAAGTTTCAGTTTGAAATATTTAAAGGGATCAGCAAAAACTGGCTGTCAAGTAAAGCTTTTTATGATATTGATGAATTTTTTTTGAATGTATGGATTCCTTCCCCAAATACAACAGTATCAATATTTACGCCATTATTATTATGTTCACAGGGTGTTACTGCGCGTAAATGACAGGAACATAAGATGCCTGTTAAGCGTTAAATATTTGCAGTAGAGGTATATGTATCTTCTTCCGTGATACTTATTGCTGAGGAAAACGCAAGAAGATACAATGTCCTAGTCTAATATAAGGACGCTAGTAATATTACATTTCAAAAATTGCAGAGACACTATTTTAGTTTAACAATTTTGAAAACATTTTTATCATAGTGATAAACATAGGAAAACCGAAATTATCAAAATTTTTGAATTGAAAGTCAAATACGTTCATGAAAGAATCAGAAAAAACTAAAAATATTTTTTTTCTTACAACTATAAAATGACAAAACATAATTTAATTTGGTTGTGATTTCAAGGTTCATGACATTACAGTTCAAAAATTTATGGGATCTTTTGAAAACATATTTCTTCTCAAACAAGAGTTTTGGGCACTGATGAGTTTCCAAAGAATCTTTTTTCAAATTCTAATTCCAAGGAATATCTCTACCTCGTATAAATAATTACCAATTCCAAATTTACTTTTTTAAAGAAACCGTTCAAGAACATTTTTTGTTTCAAGATTAAAATAATTTTATAGATATTTCCAGTAAATTTATATGACGACTTGTCATTTAATTTCACATCTCAAAATCTATTTGGCCCTTACTACCACTGAAATTAATTCATTATACCCCATATTTGAACTTAGGTTCTCGATATAAAAAAAGACCCTTATTGTTGTCTGCTTCTCAGTCACAGCCATTTTTCTCAAAGACATGGCGACAAAAAAAGAAGCTTACTGACCCGCATATTCCCCCAATGTCAGGACTAGGAAAAATATTGATCTCAATCTATTGGTCATATGAGGTATCATTTGAAGCGGTTATGTTTTAAGAATTACATAATTGCTGATTCCAAAGATAATAATCAGAAATCCCCTTGTATCAGGAACAACCAAAAGCTTAAATTACGAAAAAATAACAGTATTTAATCTGAAGTTTATAGGAAAACTATTGTCGATTATTCCAGATCTAATGATTTTTTATCACTTGAAACTTTCAAATAAACGTACGATGTGAATATACTTTAATGAATGGGTATTTCTTTCAACGAATGAAACTGAAAAACTATACTTTACGTCAAATTCAACCATATTTTTGAAATTCGCTGCCCGCCTAGCTAATAGTCAGAGTATGCCAGACACAAAGTACCATATTGAGATAAATTGTGATGAGTCCAGTATTCTAGGTTTATAAAATAGATAAAAATCTATTTGTTCTGCTTGAATAAACCTTCAAATATGTGCAACTGATTATTTGAGATACGTAAAAAGAGAGTCTAAGCAATTCCTATTCGGAATGAAAAGAACGCAACGAACAAGTTTATACCATTTGTTTAGGTGGCAGGTCACCGGCGACACATATTTAAACCTTTGGTTGAGATAAATATTCATCGACATTACTGTATTTTTTACAAGTTGTTGTTATCATTGAAATTTTGACTCTGCAAAAACATAATTTTTTTACCATGTGAGGAAACAAAGTACCTTCTAACTTGGAAAGTACGACAGACTCCCGGATCTTACTAATGAATGACAAGTAATAATATTAATGATAGCTAAACTGGTTTTCACGACTGCAGCACAAAGTACACAATGAAGAAAAAAACCTTCGACCCATCTGCCTTATAGGTTTTAATCCGAACTGTGTAAATGAAATCGATAAATATAATTTAAAAGTACAATTCAGAAACAAACAAACGCCAAGAATCATTGCAGGAAGTTGATTCGAAAAATAACTGCCATGGCACCTAAAATATGTCAAGTAGGTTTATAGTTTCAGTAGAAATATTTTTTTTTACTTTTCCTATTTTTTATAGAGGAAAATATCTTAATTTTTTAACAGTGCAACACAAAATACACCCTGTATTTATTTGTAACTGTCGCTGGATTAGTCAGTTAGTGTATGCTTAGTAGATCTCACGTCAGGAGAGATTTTCTTTATATTTATTCAAATGTTTCATTTTCTTCTATAGGGATTCTAGGCGAATGGCTGGAAATCATAGTACATTGGTGTTCTCTATTTTTGCGATAGATTGTTATCAGATTGCGAGAAACTTAGATAGATTGGTTGGCAAGGTGAAGTTTTGACGTTAACATCGATCACATTTCAACTAATCTAACTAATATCCTAAAAGGAAAATGTATTCACCAAAGAATTGAGGTTATATTAACAGGTCGTCACAGTGCAGAATTATATTATTGCTTTGAGACAAACCTTGATCGAATATATTCAACCGTTTGGAGAATAAACAACTAATTACTTATATGAAGCTATTCAATACTATACAATTTGAAGCTATACTTGTGTTGTTCCATCTACCTTAGGTCTGTGGCTTCATCCGCTTCCCGTTATCTCGTTTGGGTGGCCTAATCTATTTGACAGCGAAAGTAATGCTTTGTGAGACGACTATTACAAATTCACTAACCCCTTTTCAACCCTTTAGGGACTAAATTTTCAAATAAGGTTAAACACGATTGATTTATTTGTAACATCAATTTTCATGACCCAAAATTTAAAAATAACGGAATCCCGATAAAAACATTCTGCCCCATTTCACCACATTAGGGGTGGCATTTCTGAAAATACTGAACTACATATTTCTTTATTTGTAACAAAGACCTCAAATTCCAATTTTCATGACCCTAACTTGAAAACTAACGGAACCCTCTTACAAAATTTCCCCCTTCATTTCATCCCTTTAGAGGTTGAATTTCTGAAAACACTTTATTTGTAACAAAGACCTCAAAACCAATTTTTATGACACTGATGTAAAAACTGTCGGAACCCTTATACAAACTTTCATCCCCCATTTCACCCCTTTGGGGGTTGAATTCCTAAAAAATTGAAACACGTATTTTTTATTTTGTTACAAAGACCTCAAATACCAATACTTATGACCCTAACTTGAAAACTAACGGAACACTCATACAAACTTCCAATCCCCATTTCACCCCTTTAGGAGTTGAATTTCCTAAAAATACTGAAACACGTATTTCTTCATTCGTAACAAAGACCTCAAATACTAATTTTTATGACCCCAAGTCTTAAAAACGAACGGTACCCCTAAAAAGTTGAAAGTTCAACCCCCATTCTAACCCCTTTGGGGTTGGATTATCAAAAACCCTAAAATAGTTGTTTTTTTTTTATTTGAAAAGAAAATCCCAATCACCAATTTCCATAACTTTAATACCAACGGTACTTTCACTCCCCTTTTTAAACCCCCCCCCCCTTTTTCGCCCCTTTAGGAATGGAGTATCAAAAACCTTTCTTAGTAGTAATGATTGTCATCCAAATTTCAGCTCTTTAAGTACAGCAGTGTGGTCTGGGCGTTGATCGTATATCAGTCAGTCAATCAGGACAAGTAATTATATATGTATAGATGGTATGGAACCCTTAGGCGCATCCAAACTCGCACTTACCGTTTTATCTTCCGATGAATTGATAAAAACGAAAAAAACAGAACAATATGTTCAACTTCCCGGATCAATTTCAACTGATTTCAATTGACATTTTTGTATTGAAGAAACATTCTAATTGGATATTTTTGTTGAAGAAAGTATCTTTTTCATGGATATACCCCTCTAAAAGTTTCTCTTGTTTTTGTCGAAACTACGATGTAGATGGAATTGATTTCCTTTTCACTTCGTAGGAACACAATATCGGTTTTAGAGCTGCCACTTGCCGTCCTGTCTCCCCATAACCTCGTTAAGTAATTGAAGAATTCACCACTGAATCAGATATAAAGTAATCCCGATCTCACGACCTATCCAGATCACGGAATGCGTGATTCAACATTATAACAAGTGTAAAATATTCGTATTAAATTTTTTCGCCTTTCTTAACAAGGCGTTAAGCAGGCGATGTTACGATCTCCACGGGTCGTCTGAAGCGTTTCTTCAACAATGATTTGTTGCTCGCCGATGGTATCTCTTTCAGCGGACCATGGTAGGCCGTGACCCTCGCATTGCAGCTTCGGAGCTATAGACCAGTCGATGAAAATGAACTTTGAAAATTATGCACTCGACCTCTTCAGAGAACGAAGGATACCTAATTAAAGTGAAAAACTAGAAGACAAGCTGGAAGTAAAGCTATGTCTCCACTTGTGCGCTTTCACTCTTAACTTGCGTTTCCTCTTGCGCTTCAACTTTCCTTCAATTGCATGCCTCAGCGCATGCCTTGAATGAATGGAATTTTGTTGCCTCAAGCGCGAGTGCAGCTTTTTTGGTGGTAAAAGGTGGTAAAAAGAAAAAATTGATAATTTTACATTTTGGAAAATATTTTTTATTTCAAGGACCTACTTATTGTGCATGTTTCAATAAAAAATAAAATAAAAAATTACCCGTAGGCACTTGATTCGCTTATGAATACATCTCTAGTATTTTCTTCAGTTTCTCTGCTCTGACGAGGTGTTATTGAATCCGAAATGCCTTATACGCAAACAAGGTGATTCGTAAATATCATCAGCTCCGGAATCAGTCTTTTTCTGCATAACTTTGTTATGTTCCTTGAAGAAATATGATCGCAAACTTTCAATTTCAGCCTTAACTGCATTCATACCCAAATTGTATTTGTCTCCCAATTGCGTCAATGCATCTTTTCTCACTGGCGTACAACGCAGGGTGCTTTTCATAATCTCCAATAAACCTCAAAGTAGTTTTCTCATTTTCAGACAAATCTGATTTCTCGCACATGATTAAATGAAAATACCAACAAGAAAAATAACTCAAGAGGCACGAGTTGTACAGAAAAATCCCCGATTGGTTTGGATTAGCGCATGCGTCACATGCCTCACACTTGAAACATGAGGCATGTGCTAGATGAACATAAATAGACACGAGTGGAGATATAGGTTAAGGGACAGTTGCCTGGAATTGGTATGCAGGTTCAGATGGAATTCTAAACCTTTCATTTTAGCTCGCGATGCGCCATCTATAGGGACATCGACTATGCAAAAATGAATCAGTTCACGTGATAATTGTTTCTCAGGTGCCTTCCCATTTTTTCTTCGGCTAAAGTAAATAGTTACGTCATTTTAAGTTGCTGTCCAAAATGAAAAAAAAACATTATTTACTGACACCAAAATCTTCATTTGAAACAAAATAATTAAACAATATTCGAGGATATAATTTTAATCCTGGCGCTTCAAAAGTTGGGCGACCATTACAAGAAACAATAGGGTGTATGTCATAAGAAATGTGTGAAATGTACCATTACGATAAGAGAGATTGATTAGTGAGACGAGAGATTCAAGTGCTTCTTTTGGAAGATTCTGAAATATTTTTAAGGAAAAGTAATCATTCCCAGTTGATTTTTTTATTACTTATATCTTTATCCAAGAATACACAAGAGAGTGGAATTCAAAGAGGTGCTGCAAAGGGTGGCCCACACTAACTGGCCTATTACCCATAATACCTCTCACCAGACCATGGCAGTCCGTGGACCACAGCATCGCTATTCAAATGTTACGTTTCGAAAGGCTTTTGTTTCACTCTTGCTTCGTTTCTCTTTTCTCTTTCTGTTTCTTCAGACCGTGCAGCAGTGAGTAATGCTGCTGAAATGCATCGATCTTTAGGTTTTTGTTACGTTGAAGTGTTCTGTTGTTATTCCAAAAGTGCTAATCGTTGGTTTTGATCCACTTCTCGCCATTTGTTCTCTCAATCAGCATTGTGTGCTTGATCTAATTATTCGGAGTGATTAATGGCTTTGATTGAGGTAATTTCGTGTCTACGTGCTATAAAATATTTTCACAAGTGGTTTTGAGTTGATAAGAGAAAACATAACTAAAAAGTGTATTAAATTATATGAAAGAATGGGAAATACGCTCAGAAGGCTTCACTAACAAAAAATTACCAAGGTTCAAGATTACTACTTCAAGTCGAATCTTTTCAAGCAATAAAAAAATAAATTAAATCAACATAATTTTGAGATGGATTCCGAATCATATCACCTATAAAACATAATATGGGCTCGGCAGCCCAAAGATTGAATACCTATAATATTGGGAAATACGCTACGAGCCATCTTGTCTTATCGCGGATTGAAGTCTCTCTTTGTATTAAAAAAGAGCCCTCAAATGATCGCTACTGATACGATAGTAAAAATAATGAGTCAGTATTTTTGGCATATTTATGAAGAAAATCAGAAAAAGGGTATTATTGAAATGGGGGAATGAATGAAGATAAAAAGCATAAGATCATAGATATTCTTAACATTTGGTAAAGTATTAATTTATACTTTTTGATCCATTATTTTATTCGAGCTTTTGCAATTTTCTCTTGTCGACAAGATATCGTCAATTTCCGTGAAGGGTCCTATACATTTCTCATTTCATCTCTTGAAACCAAAGGGTATCAAATAATTTTCGAAAATTCCATCCATTGAATATTCAATTCATAAGGAGCAATAAGCAAGATTATTTTTCCGACCCAAATATCGACCAATAGAATTGCACCATTCGACGTCACGTGGTACAACCTACATGGTATTATACTGATAATTTTTTGAAAATTTTCTCTGGTAGTTGCTATATATAAAAAACAAAACATGATCCAGTCAAATTAACCACACTTCAAACTGACAGGTTGAATTCAATTGTGACAATTGGAGATTTTGCATGAAAATGAGTCGATTTGGAGTTTGTTCTCTGTCCACCATCGATAAAAAAGTCAAAGGAAATGTTCCCATTAATACGGAGAAGGCAAAAAACAGTTTGGAACCAATTTACTACTTTTTTGGGACGGAAAAATAATCCCCCGAATACCACACGAGCTTCAAAATTATCTGGCATTTCCCTCAAGGTTCCCTGCAAACAAATAAAGTCGTCAAGTTTTTCAGGAAAAATCACTCGCGCTTCGCGCTCGTGATTTTTTAACCTGAAAAACTTGACTCCTTAATTTGTTTGCAACGAACCTATCGGGAAATACCCGATAATTTTGAAGCTCTTGTGGTATTATAAGTGAGTATTTCTTGCAAATGAAACAGTAATTCATAAATATGATCTCATAATGACAGATTCTGTTGAAAACAATTCATTGAGAATAAATAATTATTCATGAAACCTAAGAGAATGTATGTTCCTGTATATAACTATTTTAAAATCAACATTCCACATGAGGAACAATTTCTGGAAGTATGCAGAGGAGTCGCACGAATTGAATTCAGGTTTACGGTTGACTCGAACGTTACTTGATGAAAATCCATAGTAATTTTAAATCTCAACACACGATTAAATTTCCACAGAATTTTCAATTGAATGTTCATTCCCCTGAAGAAGCTACTGTGTTAGCGATACATGTGAATTTAAATAAAAATTCTGTGGAAATCTAATCATGTGTTGTGATAAAAATAGAATTCAGGTTGTTCAGAAACAAATGTGATGGTCTAGACGAGTTCTTGAGCAAATACTGAATACTTTTCTACCAAATACAGGCAATGTTAGTTGGATAAAACGTAAAAGTAATGTGAGATAAAGGAACCAAGAGTTTTCTTGGAAGGAAACTGGACATTTATGGATGAAATCAATCTAAATCTAGGTACATTTTGATTTGATCTGTATGTAATACTGTTTCTTCTGCAAATGAGTGTTATTAAAAATTGTCTTTGAGAGATGTCAGTACCTATTTTGTATATATGTAAGAAACTTTGGAATTTGATTTTCGCCTAGTTCCACATGTCTGTTTAACTTGGTTTCCATGACAATACAGTTTAACATGATGGGTATTCAAGATAACCGCCAAAATTCGTCATTTTCGGACTGATATGCCTCAAAATTGATCAGAGACATAAACATTTTGACAATATGGCAAACGTATTTACTTCGATACAAAATAGGTAATCTTGCGCGGCAAGATTTTGAATCTGTTACTCATAGAATAACCTACATCAAACAATGAAAGAAATAATTTTTTCCTTTTTAGTGCATTTGTATAAATAATTTTAATTTTTTGCTTTTTAGTTTCTTATTTCGTCGGATTCATTTTTTGTTGAAAAAAAATTATTCATCAGCAAAATTTAGAAAACCAAGGATTTACTGACCAATTTCCTATCCTGTAATATTCATGATTGTGAACACTGGGGCAAACGAATAATAATTCAATTTATTCGTCATTTTACAAAACTACACAATCATTTGACATGTGCGTGCGATGGATAATGTACAGTTAAACATACATGATGATGATGATGAATAGATAAGCAAATGATAGAAAAAGAACATAAAACTCTCACGTGGTAATAAACCAGGAGGTGGGAAACATTGTACATATAATAAAATACTAAAAGTGTTAATAAACATTAAACAATAATGAAGCACATTAACACTTTCATATATAAAAATTCAAAATCAGTTCCTGATTCATTTGTAAATGGCAGTATGCTTTTCTCCTGTCAACATATTGTAGTGAATCTGTATACTTGGCAAGTTTGAAACCCAAATCTCAGGTATATTTTTGCTACCGATAGTTTTGGTTTATATTGGAATACGATTATACAGCCGAAGAGCTAGATATGCATATATCTGAAAGGTCTTTTTCTGTGATTTCAGGACATATGAATCCTTTTTGGAGTCCTATGTTTGATACAGTTTTATTTGGAGAGACAGGGCTCATGCTTGTCCTCTCTATATACGAGCGACTTTCCTAAGTTCGCTCGAACGAGTGCTGCAATATACGCAGATGACACTGCAATATATGCGCGTTCGTTTGCGAGCAAGGTGGCAGCCCGCGAGGTAGAAATCCACCTAAATAGGAGAGTCTTTCCGTATTTAGAGAGGAACAAAATAAATCTAAATGCTAACAAAACGGAGATAATTAACTTCACCAGGAAAAAGCTAAACAATGAAAACTTCAAAAAACTCAACATCATAAACGTCAGGGTAGAATCTGAGTCTGCGCGATACCTAGGAGTCTAACATTCCACAAGCCCATTAGTCTGGCAATTCAGAGGCATCCGCAGCTATCAAGCTTATTGCCAGAAATTCAAACCTAGCTTTGGAGAATGAGCTCCTGATATACAAACAAGTCTTTAGACCGGCGATGTTGTACACATGTCCAGTGTTCTGCAGCCCTCCAAAGTGAACTTTGCGGAAGTTGGAAAGGATGCAGAACAAGGTGCTCCGTATCATCACAAATAGTGATAGAAATATCCGGCTGGATGCTCTCAGAGACATATCAAACACCCCAACCATTACTGAATACATAAAGCAACTATCATGTGAATTCTATAAATAGTTAACTGACGTTAGGGATTGCCATAACGCCCCTAGAAAGCATGGAGGCCTGATCTATCAGGCCCTCGACCTTTTTTTACGAGAGGCCCATTGAGCAGATAGACTAATACAACATATCGTCAAATATAACGATTCCATTTAAGAATCACAAAACAATTATTGAGAGCCAGTTTATTGACAAACTTTTGGCAGACTGAGCCCTAACAATATATCTAGCCCAAATACCATAACACATAAGACACTTGGCAGAAACCGGTGTCCTCTACATGTGGAAACACACGGAGATGGGTACATTAGTTATCCACATTCCTATACCCCACTGTATCCACAATCTCCCTGAACACCACCCCCGGGAAAACGCGTTGTATATATTATGTATATAGATGTATACAGGGTGTAATCAAACCTCTTGCACACCCGTAAATGACGAGTGTATAATGCCATTTTATAACGAATTACAGCGGTTAAAAATTGAAAACATGTTTTGTTCTTTCTAAAATTCGACAAAATTTTGGGTTTTCTAATTAGCAACCAATCGAAAAACAGTACCGATGTGCACGAGAATTAATTTGAACATTCTTGTCTGTTGATTACTCTCGTTTCGGACGTACATCGTCTTAATGGATTTAAAAGGTTTTCACGACGTTTCGAATGCTTGTATCTGCAATCGTCTCCAGGTGAATACTGACAAGTTAAGGTGCTACTTACTAATTTATATGACTGCCGGTGCAATGATGCGTGTAATTTCGCGCGGTGTGGTGGTGCGTCACATCAACATCACTGCAGGGGAACAGAGGGCCCTAAAAATCCTACAAAAGGATTCATCCATAAAGATTCTTCCAGCCGATAAAGGAAACGTCACGGTTATCATGGACACCACAACATATGATGAACAAGATAGAGTCGTTACTCCACACAGGGAACTATAAACTCTTGAAGAAGGATCCGACACCCACTATAGAAAGGAAGATCTACAACACTCTGAGGAAATTCAAACATTTCATTCCAGACAAGAACATCACATTAACGCCACATAAGCAAACCACCGCATCTCTACGGGCTTCCGAAAATCCACAAACCAGAATACCATTGAGACCGAGCACCGATACTACAACCCTTACAAGGAAATAGCAGTTCATACGTCAAGAATTCCAAGCACTTCGTTGACACCATCACAGATGTTGAACTTGGACCAGAAGATCGTTTCATCAGCTTCGACGTGGAGAGTCTTTACACCAATGTCCCTATAAAGGATTCCCTTAGTATCATCAGAAGGAAGCTCGAAGAGGATAACCAGCTGCACGAGAGAACTCACCTTCCTACCCAAGCAATATTGGAATTACTACAGTGCTGCCTACAAAACTCATATTTCCAGATTTCAAGAATTAACAGAATCAGGGATTTGATCAAATTCACGATGGAAATGGAAACCAACAGTGCCTTACCCTTCCTCGATGTGATCGTTCAGAGAATAGGCAATGCAATTTGCACCTCTGTCTACAAAAAGAAGACACATACGGGGCAGTACCTCAGTTACAGCTCCAACCATCCGAGTTCGACAAAGAGAGGGATCGTGAGGCCATTGGTAGAGAGAGCGACGCACATATGCAACGACGAGGAGTCACTAGATGCCGAATTAAACCACATCAGAGAGGACCTTCACCGGAATGGATATCCCAAGAAACTCCTAGGAGAAGTATTGAAACAACTCCAGAGAACGAAGACATCTGAAGAGCAACAACAAAGCACACTGATCTGCCTTCCATACATCAGAGGTGTCTCCGAGAAGATCAGAAGGATCGGAAACAAGTTCAACATCAAGAGCTGCTTCCAATCCGGCAGTACTTTACGGAGTTTCCTCACCAAGACCAAACCTGCCAACAAAAATGAAATCAGTAAGAATTGCATTTATGAAGTTCCATGTGAATGCGGAGATTCCTACATTGGATAGACAAAGAGGCCGTTATCGGTAAGATTGGATGAGCACAAGAAATGGACTCAACGTGGAGAAACGTCAAATCTGGAAATCGCTGACCACGCCTGGACTGAGCACCATCGAGTTCTATGGGACAACGCAAGTCTTCTACATAGAGAGGAGCATTGGTTCAAACGAAAGTTCAAAGAGGCCGCCTACATCAAAGCCAATAACGCCTCTAGTCAACCAAGCGTCGAGATCAAGAACGATTGGAAACCAATGATTGCTCTTTCTGGCGGGCTGCAGAGGCGCGAAACTTCACGCACCACCACACCGCGCGAAATTACACGCACCACTACACATGGCGGAATTACACGCATCATTGCACTGGCATTCATATAAATTGGCAAGTAGCACCTAAACTTGTCAGTATTCACCTGAAGACGATTGCAGATACAAGCATTCTAAACGTCCTAAATCCATTAAGACGATGGACGTCCGAAACGAAAGTAATCAAGTTACCACATCGTATACAACCTTCAAACAAACATTCTTGTCTATCTTTTGAAAAATTTGCCATTCTATTAAAAAATAATTTATATTATATTGATATTTCTAGTACAAAATACGCCTGCACAGTGATTGGCGACTCCAGAATCCAAACAGAAATGAAATTTACTACTTTATACATAAATGCGAAGATTGATTCATCTTCTACTCTTTAAAATACGCACGGAACAGCTCGGTGTTTAGTTTTAAGAGCCAGCAAAAGACAATAATATTAATTCTCGTGCACATCGCGATCTGATGGGTTGCTAATTAGACAACACAATTAGAATGTAACAAACTTCCGTTCGTAGATAGCTTTGCAAACCGTGTTCAGTTCACGTGTTCGGAATGTCTGAATCATTACAATGGTCGTGATATTATTTTTCAAAACAATATTCAATTACGAATGTTTTCCTTTTCAATAGGTTTTGTGTCGTTTGTTTCTTATAAGTGACTATAATAATTATGATAAGTGCCTCAAAGCAGAGAATGAAGTCAACTAGTTCTGACTTTATCACCAGTTTAGTTGTTTTCTTCACTTTGAAATTGAATATATATCTCAGGCAGCCTGCAAAGAGTACATTTACCACATACTCAGTTCAACATTCTAAGTTTTTGTCTGAGCAGGTCACCTGAAATTAGGCGGGCGGCGCTACCCAATATTTTGTCGATTTTTACAAAGAACAAAACGTGTTTTCAAATTTTGTTCCTCAGATTTTTAAAAACTGCAATTCGTTATAAAATGACAATATACACTCGTCATTCACGGGTGTGCAAGATGTTAGATTACACCCTGTATATTTATGAATGATCACTTCCAGAGCTTATAGCAATGTGATCGAATGGGAAATTTTTGATTTTGGATCTTTTTATCTTTTTGTAGTATTTGATGTATCACAATCACAAAGTCTACTAGAAACTATAGGGACAGTACGCGTTAGCCCGTAAAAATCTATATTGGGAATTCACAATGGTGTCCAGGAAGAAATAGCGAGAGACAACACAGACATAGCGTGGGATTGTGTTATCGTTATCTCATCACCTCCCGTTCTTGAGGACAGATATCGAGAAATGATATTTTGAGGTTCCCATGGTGATAACCCTCACCAACATTCATTATGCACAGAAATCATTAACAAGATCCAGTTAATTAAAAATATGATAATCCCTCGCCTCCGAGACATATGCAAATTTCTTCTGAGTTGCATTCCAAGTTGATTTTCAATTAGTTGTCCACCTTCGTTGGCAGAACAAATAAATCTTCACAAACGCGAAGATAATTAGCGTCAAAACGAGTAGAAGAAGCACTTAGTGTATTTCATCCGGTTCTGCTTAAGGTGTAATTTTTACAGACTAGTTACGCATGAAAGTGTACTTGTGTAGGTGTTGAATCCGAAGCCCGTCGAGGCTGCTTTTGAATTGCAGGTAATCCATGGGCGTGCTGTCAGTTTGTGGAATGTACTTAACGAACTTGATATTTTTCAAATATATTTTTATTACATGAAAAACAAAACTATGGGGTTCTTTTCGAATATACCCCGCGATCTGACTGATTTCATTTATTGGTTGAATTGTTAGGAAAGTACCAATATCTGGTACCGACTTGAACGATGCTTGATATAAAATAGCGAAGAAAGATAATAATAATAATAATAAATATATTAATGTCAGTAAGAGTAAATCTTGTGGACAAAGCTTGAATATAGTAGTATGACTGATGATTACAAGATTTATAAAAAATAATAAAAAAAACTCAAAATAAGAGTTGAACATATAAAGTATTAGGACGACACCGTTTAAAGTCATAGATCGCAGTTGAAGTAGTCTGTATTGTTAAAAAATATAAAAAATATATATACGTACACACACGCCCATATATATACACAAAACATACATATATAGACATGTATATACATATAAACACGTAGATGTATACACACATAATCAATTATACATATAGACACAAACACATCTACAACTTAGTGACGTCAACTTAAAAACTTACATGGATTCAAATATGCACCCTGTCAATCAAATTTATCATTGTAAAACTCCTGCAAGTTGTAATAGGGTCTATCTGCCAGGAAATTTTTAATAATTTTTCTAAAGTTTATAATGTTCAAATTCATATTCGCCTCCCTTATGTGTGAGGGGAGGTGATTGTACATCTTAACCCCGTTGTAGTAAATCGAATCATCATGTTTGATGGGGGAATTGGCAATTTCAACATGTGTCCGTTAGTGTCTTGAATATATGGAGGAGATAGGCAAGAGTAATGAAAGAAAATCGGAAAAAATAATGTTGCAGAACGGTTGAAGAATCCGAACTCAATAAAAAGCGACTCATTTGATTCGCACAAATAAATAGAAGGAAAGGAAAGTTAAGGTATATAAGAAGAATGACCAAGCAAAAAATGAAGGAAAGGACTGTGAAATGAGGGGAAGGGATTTTTCAGAAATACAATAATATTAGTATAATAAAAAATAACCTTCAGCTCAAATTCTACACTACAAAACGGACTACATGCATAGCAGATTATTTCACCTCCAGTTAACGTGATCATATTCCTTTATGCTGACGACTTAGTTATATTGGCGTTATCAGAAATTGATCTAAGACGCAAAATATACACCTTAGAAATACATTGCAATTTTTCTAAACTGCTAATTAATATACAAAAACCAACAAATAGTGTGTTTTTCATAGGTAATTATAGATCGAGGCGATGTTTTGTTTTACTTGGGCAGCCTCTATATGTTGTCAATGATTACAGTTAAGGTCGTTGCAAAGGATAAGCAGAATATTGCTTTGACGTCCATTTTTTCCAATTCCAAAGTTAATTTTTAGCATTCATGTATATAACTTTTCGAAACTCTTGACTAATTTTTTATCTCAAATGATTAACTCATTATATAATTGGTCTTTAAGGTATAGTTATTCCAATCTCAATTGCAATGGCAATAAAAATAAGAGCACTACGAGGAGTGTTCATATGCACTGCCCGGCAGAAAATGTATATACTACCAGTGTTTTTACTTACAAAGTGTTCCTGGTAAAATCATAAAAAAGTTCTGTCGTGTGGAAGATAATTCCTTCTCGAAACTTTTTATGTCGGTCCAATTGGGATTAGAAATACTATACTTGGGCGTACTTGACCACATTGAAACCTCGTTTTTCGAAAGGCTTCTTGATATACCAGTTAGCAAACCATTCTTGAAACAGAAACAGTCAACATTTCTTTCCACTTCAAATTGCTCAAAAATCTATCAAACCTAGGCCAATATTTGTCGTAAATCTGTCGAAAATATTTAAAAAAAATTGTCGCGTTTTCAGTTCTTTTAATTAAAAAAAGTTAGCAGTGCCACTACAGTAAATTCACGAGTGAAAGTCAATTTGCAGAAATACTATTATTAACATTTTTAGTATAATTTTCGAAATCCATTGAACATAATGAAAATGCAATAAAATATATTTTAAAGAAAATATACGCCTTTTTATGGATATCTCCTGGTGTCCGTGAAAATTTAGAGTTCTTGTCAACATCGCATTCATATTATAGTATATTTGATTCAAGCATTCTACATGCAAAGTCGAAATATATTTGTCTGACATTTTGAATTCGAAATTTTTTAATTTTTTGTAAACGATGATAAATTTTAAAATTAGTTTTTTTAACAATGCTCATTGTATACCAGTTGAATGGAATTTCCAAATCATATGTTTTTGTCATTCGACAATTGTTGTAAATTTTCGGTGGTAAGAAAAAATTATCCAACTGACTGACATACGGGGTGCATTGCTGGAAAGTGAAATTCCCGAATTATTCAGGTTTAATCGATTTTTGAGCAAGTGACTTTGCTAAATTATAATTGTATGAAATAGCCTATTCGTCGGAGTGGAGTGTGTTCTTCATAGAAAAAAACTCAAAATCGTCACTACATTTTTCAGTTTTTTTAAACATGTTTCAAGCCTATAAGAGGCCCATCCTTAGTCTAAAAATATATTCACCACATACACAACGTAATTTATTAACAATACCATATAATGTCTAACCCCACATTTCAAGACAACATGAAAAAACATATGTTGAAAATTGGTGATTGGTCGGCCGTGACACCCTCTGAAAAATCTTTTTTCCAATACTTACGTCAAAAATGTGTCATTTTTGATTACTTTTGAATGTCAAAAGTATGCTATTTTTGAACAGAGTGCAAATAAAAAAAAATCTGCACGACGTGCAAAAAAGTACTGACCTACGTTGTTTAAATACAGGTAATACACAATACCCATCCTTCTCATTTTAATCATTTTTTATTAAACATATTACAGTCATATTCCATCCATACTAATTTTTTACAAGATTAATATTAATAGTACAATTGGTGTTATTCTGTATGTTGATTCCAAACGATGATTTTGGTATTACTAAATCAAATGGTTTTTCTTGTATAATGTTACAAGTATTATTGTTCTCGACTTCGACATTTCCACTTTCCTTGATTTCACCACTAAAAATACCGTTTCCAATTTTCACTTTTTCTTCCACGCACTGCTCCAAATAGCCTTCTGCAATGGTCGACGTTCGCCATCCACCATGATGAAGCGACGCAGAGGACCTTCTAAAACTATGGCCAGTATATTTCGCAGTATTAGGTAATCCAAGAAATGATGCAATTAGTCTCGAAATTTTTGCAAAAGTATTTATTCCGACTACTTGAACTGTGCATTTTCCATTCCTATACCGAAGCAAAAATCTAGGCTTTTCTCTTATGACGCAGTGACATGTACTTACAGCAAATTTCAGCTGGATTAAATTTGTGTTCATTGTTATTTGGAACTACAAATGTTCTTTATATTTTCGTTTTTGGTAAATATCTAGTTACACCACACATGCACTCTGGATATGGGGAAAATACTTTTCTTGCGTGTTTTTGCCTCCTGAACACGAATCCGGAAGAGAAATGCGGCGGTCTCATACCGTTCCCGAGTTACAGCACTTAAAAAAAAATAACCTCATTTTCAAGCACCGTTTTCTCGCACAAAAATCACTCAAAATGCCTCCTTCTTTTTACCAGCATAAACAATACACCCTAAATCACTTAGTTTCGGCACAACTTTGCACAAAATATCGTCGTTTTTATCGAAAAAAATCCCCCTTCTTACACAGTTCCAAATAAATAATATTGGTTTCTTTGACAGAAGACATTTAGTAACTTTGCCTTATTTTTCATGTTGGTGATAAGTGAATCACCGCCAGCTTTTAGAATTCAAATGTGAGCAATAGTTTCCCCTTCATTTATGCGTGCAATTGTTGTGGGTGGTGATTCATTTATTACCAACATGAAAATTAAGGCGAAGTTACTAAATGTCTTATGTCAAAAGTATGACAATTGTTGATTTGGAAATGTGTAAGAAAGAGGATATTTTGTGCAAAGTTGTGCCGAAAATAAGTGATTTAGGGTGTATTGTTTATGCTGGTAAAAAGAAGTAGGCATTTTGAGTGATTTTTGTGCGAGAAAACTGTGCTTGAAAATGAGGTTAATGTTTTTTTGAAAAAGTGCTGTAACTCGGGAACAGTATGAGACCGCCGCATTTTTCTTCCGGATTCGTGTTCAGGAGGCGAAAACACGCGAGAAAAGTATTTTCCCCATATTCAGAGTGTATGTGTGGTGTAACTAGATATTTACCTCGTTTTTGAATCAGGAATTTTAACAATTATATAAGAATCCTTGTCCTCAATATCATGTATTGTCATTTTAGAAAGTTCGTCCCGGTGACAGGCGCCCGACAATCCCATAATGATAAATACTTTCATCAATAAACAATTTTCATCTACAGCATCCAGCAAAAATGTAGTTACCTCTTTTCTCGTGAAAACGTTTGCCTTTTTCGGCTTATATCCGGCACTTTCTCTTTTGAGAAATACCTTCACTTTGGGATAATCACCTATATGTATGGTCTTGTTAACAGCTAAAGTTGATTTCAACATAGAAAACTTCGATCACAGGGTTGACGACTTCATTGTTCTGAATTTTTCTCCCAAATACGCAAGAATGACGGGTTCTAATACCATAGATATTTTTTTCTGAGAACACCAACTATCAAATGCATCACATTATTTTTCCCATAATAGTCTGGACTTTACTGGTAGAAGTTCTAAGCTAACTGCTTCCGCTGACTCCATCACATCGGCAGGAATATCAGATGTATCACTAAAATCACTTTCTTCAACCATAATTTTAGCGATATTTTATAAATTTAGGAAAATCATCTGATTACGGTTTTACAGTAATGGCGACTTTAATAATTGGAATTGTTACTATGCACCCTGACAGCCTAATATTTGTTCTAATTTTTCCTGGTATTGCGATTGACTGAAATAATTTTGCTAAATGTCACTGGCACTGCCAAAACAATAAAAATTTGGAAGTTTGCTTTCGAAACGTTAATAATAAAGGGTATTTTCATTTTTATATTAAAAAACCATAGTATTGGAAAAAATCATGTATACAACTCAAATATAAAGCCTCTTTTTATTCTTGTTGTATAAATAACTATTTCAGTTTGTTCTAGATATATTCTTGGGAACGTACCTGTTCTAAAACATCATCTACCTCTTAATTTCTAGGAAACTATTGAAGGTGAAACGATGAATAAATAGGTAACTAGAAGTTTAACTGAGGGAAACCAATGCTCCAAAGTCTTATAGATTAGGAGAAACTATTGAATTTGCCTATTATTTCTATATATTTTCAATACAAAATATTAACTTTCGAATATCAGGAACACTTTTAACATTTATATACTTCCTGTATTTCCCAACTAACAACTAAAATGAATAAATATCCCATCAGAAAGAATAAAGCGCTCTTTTTCACCCCCATTCATACAAAAAACATCCTTGGTACCTACCTCCGGACTGAAAGAATCTCAGAATAAATAAAATCCATTGGCGTTTTCTTTTTCACCTGCACACGTGCACGTCCATGACGAGAGTAATGTGAGTGAACTGGCGAGAAAACCATGAAATCTTGCCCACGGTGGTCAAGCCAACCGATGCCAAACAAGTTAAATAGATATCGCTGTACATAATGGTATGTATACAATATTATTATTTCAGACTCTTTCAATTTCATGGGCGATGTAATTTCATAGAATCCATTCCGGGCACAGAAAAACAAACAGATCAGTGGACATTCATAGTGAAATATCAATACAAATTTGATTTGGCCTCCAGGGTGAGCGAAAAACAAAGAAATTACACTCTGGAAAATATTTCACACACTCTGGAAAATATTTGGATAATTTTATTTTTGTCAATATTGACTGTGGACCATTACATTTAATAAGAAAGAAGGAAATATTGTGGCATAGTGGACAAATTACTAAATTAAAGAAAAAAAGCATCCTCAAGTGGGAGTCGATTCCTATGTCCTCGAATGGCTCAGATGGTAGAGCGTATGGCTAGAAATCATAAGGTCGTGGGTTCGACTCCCACTTGAGAATGCTTTTTTCTTCAATTTAATAATTTGTCCACTATGCCACAATATTCTCTTCTTTCTTGTATTTCTTTCGGGCGCAATGTTTCCCCTTTAACATTATATATTTGGGTGAATCTTATCAGTGGTTAGAGATCATCTTCCTGAAATCTGCTACTGAAATCGTCAAATAACGATGACGTTGAGTGTCGGGTAATGGATCTCGACGGCCATTGATAAGTACGTTTGATCTTCGATTCATTTTCTAACATGAACATTAAATTATGGAAGGAAAGGATTCATGAGTGTGTGTCGCTTCCTATGCCCTCGAAAGGCTCAGATGGTAGAGCGTATGGCTAGAAATCATAACGTCGTGGGTTCGACTCCCACTTGAGGATGCTTTTTTTTCTTTGATTTAATAATTTATCCACTATGCCACAATATTCCCTTCTTTCTTGTATTTCTTTCGGACGCAATATTTCCACTTCAACATTTATTTATTTATTTATTTATTTATTGTGGGATACAAACAGGACTAGCCCAAAAAAAATGTATCCTCTAAGTAGTTATAGAAATTACAATAAAAGAAAAAAAATATTAGTATTATATGAGAATTATAAGAAAAATAATTATGAGAAAATAGTTATTGGAAATACAAATATATATGATGAAGATTTATAGGAAAAACTATTGTTTGAGATACAACTTGGCAGATATTCAGTGGTACTCTAATTGTAAAAAGTGCGTTTTCAGAATGTTTTGGAATTTGTAGAAGCTATTTGCAGATATGTCGATGCTGGTGGAACTTGACAATATATTGTAGGTCTGTGTTATCCTGTGTAGAGGGGAGTTTAGAAAATAGTTTGTTTTTGCCTGCTCGGTAAAGAATAAAAGAGTTTGGCGAGTATTATAGACTGGTGTAGCATATCGAATCTGAGAAACTATTTCGATTGCATCAATTTTGCTATTTACGACTTTATAAAGAAATTTCACATCTGTAATTTTCCTCCGGTGCGCGAGTGAGATGAGATTTAGTTCTTTTCGAACGTTGCACCTTTCATTGATATGTGGGAAGCATTTCCTGTTTACATGATCAATGAATTTATTGGGCATAAATATTATAAAGAGGGTTCCAGATTACTGAGCCATAAGTCAGAACGCTATTAACGTAGGACATATACAGTGTTCTAAGGGTTCTGGGATTTCTCAGTTCATAGCAGGATCTGATTATGAAGCCCAGCATCTTGTTAGCCTTCTTGGAGACGCTACCTAAGTGCTGGTCAAATAACAATTTGGAGTCGAGGACTATACCGAGGTCTTTTACTTGCTTGACGGTTTCTAGCTTTTTATTTGAGATTTCATATGAGGTTGGTATTATTGTTGAGTTTCTACTGAAAGTAATGTGGTAGCATTTGGTTAGGTTGAGGTAGAGGCTATTGTCTTTACAGTACTCAGAAAGCCTATCTAGATCTTTCTGAATACGTATTGCATCGTTAGGGCAAGTGACAGGGAAAAATACTTTCAGGTCATCTGCGTACATGAGAAATCTGGAGGAGTGAAAACACTCGCTTATATCATTAATATAGATGTTGAACAGCAGGGGTCCCAAATGAGATCCCTGAGGAACGCCAGACGTAACCAGAACATTATCTGATTTTTGATTGTTCATAGTAACTGTTTGGTACCTGCCTCTGACATACGAACTTAGCCATTCAAGAAGTGCTAGGATATCTGTGTCAGTAAAAATTGAAGTGGTTGGGGCAGCTGTTTAAAAAAGGGGTGAACAATAATACATATTATGCATCGATTTACGATTACCCCTCCATAATTATGTCTACCTGCTGAGCTACAAGGTATTACTTTGAAAATTTCTTTGAATACAAGGATGTTTTATTATAATAACTATTTATGTAACTAGTACATAATACAGAACTTTATTGGACGAGTCGCAGTTTATAAACAAGGCGAGTTCAATTATGAACTGGTTCATTTTTTTCCTCCTCAATGGCCATGGACGGTCCTTCAGCCACACACAAATTTCAAAATTAAGTTTATATTTCAATATGGATTTTCGTTATGTAGTTTACAGTGCTAATCAAAAGTCCCCTCCCCCCCTCGTATCTTTTGAACGGGTATACTTATAATAATGAAATTTGGAGGGTGGAAATAAACGGATGTAGGCTTCTCAACTGGTCATAACAGGTGACGCAATAGTCATAAATGACGTCACAAGGCCACTGTGACCAATAATTTTAAATGGGACCCTATGGCAAGTGACAGTTCGTTTGAAAGGTATTGAAAATACCTATTCAGTCATACCAATTTTGTTTGGGTTTCGGCTGATTTTGATTGATAAATTGAAGAAATACGAAAATTATAGTTTCGCATTTAATTAATAAAGATTTTAAAGTACGCCTCTGGTTAATTGTCAAAAAGGTTGACGTTTTTGAATTCTCTACTTGTCAAAAGTGTTTATACCTTGAAAATTTACCTAAGCTATTGTTTAACGAGACGTTTAAGTGTTTACATAGGCAAAATGGTACGTACTGTAGCCGACAAAGTAGCAGCTATCTTAATAATTGGTGAATGTAGAAACAATTTCCATGCAGCGGAACGACTGTTTAATGAGAGGTACCCCGATCGCCCTATATCGAGGGTTTATTTGAGGGAGCTTCTTCGGAAGTTTGAAGCATCAGGTAGTGTTCAAGATGCCAAACGATCTGGTCGACCAACAATTAGTGATGACAAAAAATTGACATAATTGGAGAAATGGTAGTAAACCCTACTTCTTCCACAGCCCAAGTTGCGTCTATCTGTGAGGTCAGTCAAAGGACAGTACATAGGGTGTTGGCTAAAAACAAATTTCATCCATACAAATTAAAAATGGTGCACCAACTTTCAGATGATGACCCCGACCGAAGACTAGAATTCTGTGAAACCATGTCCAATAATTTGGGAAACCACATAGTTGGGCTTTTTTAAAAATTAACACTAAAATGGATATTGGAGTAACAAATCCTACATCTTTCGTGAAAAACATACTCAATTTCCAGAAAAAGTAAATGTTTGGGCAGGTATTTTGGGAAACACTTGTTTGGGCCTCTTTTTCTAACTAACTCAACCGGTGAATTGTATCTGGAGATGTTACAAAATGATATTGAGGCGTTAATTCTTGAAATTCTAGAAGATAATCCAGATGAATTCGACAACTTGGAAATAACGTTTCAACAAGATGGTGCTCCTGCACACTATTACGGTGCAGTTAGACGTTACCTAGATGAAGAATATCGTGGTAGATGGATTGGACGACGAGGTTCGATCGAATGGCCAGCTCGGTCACCGGACCTTACACCATTAGATTTTTTTCTATGTGGGTACTTGAAATCTAAGGTTTACGCTACAGCACCTGACAGTATTGCCATTCTGAAACAACGAATTGTTGAAGAATGTAGGGCAATTTCCGCTGACACACTGGGACGAGTACGACAAGAGTTTAGCAATAGGATGCATTACTGCCAGGAAGTAGATGGAGCACATTTTGAACACTTATTATAAGAACTGGTTCTTAAATCTTTATTAATTAAATGCGAAACTATAATTTTCGTATTTCTTCAATTTATCAATCAAAATCAGCCGAAACCCAAACAAAATTGGTATGACTGAATAGGTATTTTCAATACCTTTCAAACGAGCTGTCACTTGCCATAGGGTCCCATTTAAAATTATTGGTCACAGTGGCCTTGTGACGTCATTTATAACTATTGCGTCACCTGTTATGACCAGTTGAGAAGCCTACATCCGTTTATTTCCACCCTCCAAATTTCATTATTATAAGTATACCCGTTCAAAAGATACGAGGGGGGGAGGGGACTTGACTAGCACTGTATACATGTTCATCTCCAGTAGAAAGCAACGCACGTACATATGCTGGTAACTGTAACCCTATCTTCACAAGGTCTTCTAACAAATCATTTCTCTGGAATTTCCCGCAACTAAAAATTATATGGTTTAAATCCGCGATTTCGTAATTTAGATCACATAGAAGAGAATCTAACACTCCTATTTTGTGCAAATGATATGGAAACCTACCATGATTCATTTTAAGACGAGTCACAACTGTACAATACATTTGGTGGCATAATCGAATATATATTTAATTTTATTTGGCAGTTTTTCATGCACGGAAAAATATGAACTGTTTGAGTTTGACGTTATTTCTCTCCAGTAACTGCTCCATTCATTATGGACATTACTTTTGTAGCAAGGAATATGTTGGAAGTTTTTACATGTAGTAGCTTCTTTTGTGATAGTTCATACGAAGCATTATATTCTATTGATAAAATTGTCTAAATTTTCCTAGGTAAAAAGCTATTGTATATTTTTCCATAAACTAAATAGCTTGAAAAACAAAGCGGCAACAGCGCTTGGGCCATACACGTCTCCGAGAGCGAATGTTGTTGTTTGAAGATTGTAGAATAAAAATGTCATTTTAAACTTTGCATATCAGTGGTGTGTTACAGATGGATATTACTACAAAAAAATTAAACAAGCCAGAACATGTGAAATAACAGACCAAAATGGCAAGAGATTTACTTTTGCTGAGTAAATCGCCAATACAGTATGAACAGTTTTAGATGGTCTATGAAAAATAAAATCGAAAGAACTACAGAGGACAGTACCGAATTGGCGTCATATAAAAGCTCATGTCTATGGACCAAATAGTGAATGTTAACGTTAACAATTAATTTATCAGAAGGGATTGATATAAGTAAATTTATCAGCGTTATTCTTTACTTAAAAAGGAAAGGAGATGGCTACAAGGCTTAAAAATCCTTAACTTTGTCAAAATAAAATGTCGACAAGTTTTCAATAAAGTGAGAAAACGTTTGTTCAACAAGGTAATATTTTTATAACGTTTGATTTTTTGGTCGCATATCAAAATTTATTAATTTGTAGGTATATTTGATGATGCATGTTAAATTATTCATCGGAAAGTGGCTGAAATTGTCAAAAAGTTAGGGAACATCATAGTTTTCCTCAAAACTTCTAGTAACCCTATTGTTAGCTTCAGTTTTTAACGCACACTATGAGCAATATCTATGGAACTATTTGAAAAATGGGATAATAGTGTTTGAATCATTATTTCTAGTCCTTTCAATCGAAACTCCCCCAGGTGGTAATAAAATTTTGTAAATATTCCTATCTCTCAGAATATATTCCGATGATATAAAATCATAATCAAATCAAACAAAGTAATACCAGAATGGAACAATATTTGGTGTTCATCTGGTTTCGGAAATACCTCTTTTACTTTGAGTTCTTTCATTCAATTTTCTTCCCTGTATGATTTCTGAACTGGAAACTGAGAATATTGCGTTTACTGTTATAAAACATGATCGCAAACATGATTTATTAAAAACATCAACGAATAATTTGAATCTGCAAACTGAATAAATGGAAAATTTAATGGCTGCCTTCGAAAATTCACCAATATTTTTTCGTGAGTGAAATTTTGAGGACAGTCGCAATAGTCATTTTGTATTTTTAATGGAATTATTGGAACAGAAAGGCGTTAACTTTTGGAATAGAGGAGTATCATTTGATTAATTTTTTGATTATTTTTACTATAGGCATATTCAGATCTAATAGAGGAAAATTAATTCATTTTCTCTTCTACACTTGTAGATATATAATTCATTCATATACATTTTTCTCATTTTCAGATTATGGAAGACAAAAAATCCAATAAATCACTATTCCTTCTCAAAAACTAGTGTGTTCTACTAGGTAAATTAAACCTCGAAGCTTTTGTAGAAAGTAACTGAAAAAGAGGTCAGCATTTCAAATATAAAAAAAACATTTCATATGGGTAGGAGCGGAAGGAGTGTCAAAGTTCAATATACCTTCTTTTCGTCCCCAGGTAGTCTGAATGCAAATGGCCATTTTTCTCAAGAAACCATTGCTACACCCACTACTCTCTGATCTCACCAGAACTGTTTAAAGTGCACGAACTCTGTACATGAATATATAGCAGGACATTATATCCTGGACATAATAACTCTGCAGCTTAATACTGTTCATAAATCACTTCAAATGTCCCCATAAAGAGACAGTAAAACATTAAATGTAGAATTTCAGATACGTTTAGTGATATACATAGACAGTTTCAATTGTGCATTAAAAACAGAATTTATTGAAGGCAGTACAATGGAGATTATTTTCTAGTCAGGTTATGGTACCAGGCGATGTCGAGTTCATTGGCGTAACAAACTATATTTTCTCACTAGAATATTTGTACGACAAATATCTCATAGTTTTTACTATTAAACATCATCTCTGTTGAGCTGAACCAATTGGTTTTAGGATAAGGACCTGCATTTGCCCAAATTTAAAGCGTTTCTGATAAATTAGCTATTTTTGGAGAACATAATTCCAAACTGACATCGATTCAACCATGGGCGTATCAATTTCATGAGGATTTTTTTTTTGGTAAATTACTACCCCGAACTTGTATCTCTGTGCACTCGGGTTAAGCGTCGACCGAAGGTTATCCTTCGTCATCGAATGCACCAAACATCTTTATTGAGGGTTGCCTAGGCCAGGCCGAAAAATACGCCACTTAGTGTATCTTGTCGATTAACATATTTAAAAAAAGGGCATATTTTATTTTCCGAAAAAAAAAACATTTCCAAAGAACAAAAATATTTGAATTAACACTAATGATGATTATACGGAAGGATTCGAGGGACATAACGCCACTAATGTGATCCACGTTGGATTTGTATTTCATGCAGTATTGCATGAAAACGCATTACTTCTGCGAATATAACTTATAATTTTCATCAATGTATAATGGAACCGAATTCCATTATACGACCATCAAAGACCCATTCAACATTTCCAGCGGAAACTAAATGTTCAGTATAAAAAAAAATATCTTCGTCAGATGAGCCAGTAGTAAAAAAAATATGTTTCCGGAAAAAACCTGATGTATATGATACTGCGATGGGAACCAATTCCTCAAAAAACGTTGGGCATATCAATAATAGAACACCACTGATATGGAATTATTAAACGGGTTTCTTCATCACTTCTACTTCGTCAGAGTAAAAGTATAATGAGTTATTTGATGATGAGTAAACCGTCAACTTTAACATATATATATTATTTAGTAATCAATTATGACATATTTATAAAAAAATATTAATTTCATTGCAGAGCCGTCAAGGAACTTTTGATTTCTGAATCTCACCCAAAAATGAGGGATTTCAATTACTACTTGATGGTATTTGAGAAAGTGGAATCATAAAACCAATAAAAAAAAAGTTTGCTCTCTTGACAAGCCCTTACTGAACAACAAGATCTCACAAAAATATGTTTGTTCCTAGAAATATCTCTTGTACAGGGAATGAGTACTTTTGATTCATCTTATGCATTGAGAATTGCAGAAAAAAAAAACTCAATTTTTCGAATAAAAAATTGAGGGTATATTATTTGAAAATAAAATATATTTTTTTAATGCCTTCAACATTCCCTGCAAAATTTCTTCCATATGCCAGGCTTTTTTTGGACAAGAATGAACGGAGTTAAAGTACATTCCAAATATGTGAGGAAATTTTTTTAGCTTCAGTAGGTGAAACATTCTCGAAATGACTGATTAAATTGTTGTTTACTGGAAAGACAGTGAGCATCCGAAGGTTTCAAGCTCATTTCGTTTGCAAATGGTGCATATTTCATTGTCGTTTATTCGATATGTACTAACTATAATTGTATATTAATTTTATCATATTCACTAGCAATCCTAATTTGAGCAAGGGTCCTAATAGTTTTGGATGGGAACTTTCAAAACTAAGTATCCTTGGGGAGAAGGAGTTATTTTGAAGTTACGATACAGTGTGAGGGAGAAAGTGCGAGTGGCGAGTCATAGAGTTTTTTTTGTAGTTAGAGAGAAGTGCTTTCCTACTTTGTCTGAGATTGTGGTTGTTGAGATCATTGATGGAGTACTCGGAGCCAGCGAAGTCGAGTTTTTTTTAAGCTGTGAAACCCAATTGTATCTGATATCCACGCCAGTGAAATTGAGGGAAATCAGTCGAGAAAAACATATTTTGGGAAGGCGATTGTCTTCCATGACCAACAGTTTATCTAGGAAGTGGAGAGTGCTTTTGAATATTGGGTACGAAATCTTGACCTGTCCGGGGCATTGCTCGGCAGAAGAAGAAGGCGTTTGAAGAATTTCAGCAGTACCCTTGCTAATATTTCTGAGTAGCGCAGCCCCCCACACTGGTTTACAATTCAATAAGATACTAACCATAAGGAAATCAATCAGTTTTACGCGTGAATGCCAGCCCCTATTTCCGGTTTGGATTTTTCCGCAGTAGAATATGGCCTTTCTCGAAAGAATGATGATGACGAGAAAGTAACCCCTACATAGGTGTACCTATTGGTGCTTTCGATTGGGATATTTTTGTATGTGAATTTGCAGTCGGTTCTTTGGCTAGAAGATCTACAGAACTGGATTATTTCAGTCAAGATCAAGTCAACGTTGAAATTAATTATTTTAAATCTTACAAACTTCAACTTCCAAAAGGTTTTATTACCAGCCATTCGACTATAAATTATATATCTAAATCGACTGCACCAACTTAATTTCTCACCCCAGAGCGTTAAGCATAGTACAAAACAAACGAAAACCCATTAACTTCCTAACCCGAGAAGCAGTGCTATTTTCGTGATTTATAGGCGCAATGACTTGACGCGTCTTAACAACGTACCCGGCGAATAAATATGTTCTAACTTGATGTCTGAAGAAGCTATTTTACAAAGCGTAAATGGAAAAGTCATTTGCTTCCTCATAATATTGATGCTGCTTGCTTGACCAATTTCACTACTATATACACTGTATCCTTTATGTAGATCAGGGGCATTCAATATGTTTGTATATTCATGGTTTGGTTCGTATTGGAAATAATGATATTATTTCAAATGATATAATTAGATATCCAACGTTTCGACTGTGACCACATCATGTGATAAAAACTTTAGGTAAGCCCACAAAAAAAACTTGCCAATTTTTGTAGCCCAAAAAAATCCCCGAAAGAAACTGTGGTCACAGTCGAAACGTTGGGTATGTAATTACACCAACATTAAAAGCATTATTTCCTATACGAACCAAACCTACAAGATTTTTGCGGATGTAATGTGTTAAGCTGCTTTCTCGAGTTTCTCTCCTTATAGTGATAGTCCTAAAAAAGTCCGATTATACGTTTCGGCAAAATCACATTTGCCATCTGATGATGTCTTGGACTCGACTGATCTCATCGCGTTGTTCTTCTCAATTTGAAGTTCTGCGAGCCTCTCTTCATGTGGTATACGGAAATAAAGCCGCCAAAAAATAATCCGCGGAAAAAGGAAAAAAAATCCGCCCGGAAAAAGCCACCGGAATAAAAGCCGCCGAAAAAACAACACCATATAATATAATATCAACGATAAATTTGAAAAGGTGTCTAACATTTATCAGGTTTATTTTTGTGAAATTCATAAAACTAGGTAGTACTTGAAATTGAAATATTGAGGAATTCTTCTTAGAGTGTGGAAGGCTTTTTCGATCAACTCCAGTTATGAGAATACAATATAGGTAATATTAATATTCGCAGGAGACGTTTCTGAAGTAGATGAGAAGTGGAATGCCATTATAGTCTACTTCACAAGTTCGAAAACGTGTTAATTCTTCTAATAGCTCCTAGAAATATGAGCGATAGCTCATTGGATTCGGAATGACGTCTAGAAAAATGTATTCAAATGTTAGCAGATGAAAAATTGCAAAAGTTATAAACAAATGAAGATGAAAAAAAAGGCATTTAGTTTTTCGCGAATAACTCAGAAGCTATAAGAGATCATCTGAAAGTAGATTTTTAAATAGGAGGAAATTTCCAATAAGAAAGTCCCAATTCGCCGAACTCTATCTCTATTGCTAATAATTTTAAATTAAAGCTGATAATAGGCATCCGCGTGGCTATTTAAGGTTGCGCGCGCGGCCTCTACAGCGAGTACGTCACATAAAATATTTTTTTTAAGTATTAAATATCAATTACAAAATTTAAATAAATAATGGTGTGTTCTCAACACTTGAAGGAATAATGTCCCGTGGGAAAAAACGATCTAACTCAATTTTTCAACAAGTTAGGCGATTATTAAGTAACTAAGACCTCCGTGTTGATTGAAGGCAATGAAAATTGTTTAAATAATTGACCTAAATTTTTTTCGCTTCTTGCAAGAAAGGCTCCATGTTAAAGTTGCAAAAATGTTAAAAATCTCAAAAAGTTCAAATTCTTTTTTTTAAATATCTGTTACCATATTACTCGTTTTGTATTCATGAAAGGCATTTATTAACGCTAAAAAAACACGCCATTTGTTTATAAATTGTTTATAAACAAATTGACTACTTTCATATTTTCGAAATTTTTATTTTTACAATTTTGTTGTCTTGAAAATATGATTAAAAAAAATTATTGAAAACAATTTTAAATTGTTTATAACAATTTTTTTATATATCTAATGTTTAAATAATTAGTAAAGGAATGCATTTTTTCAAATCATAATTGACAAGCCTCTATAAAGTAACAAACAATTTTTTTTAACGACAATTGTTTATTAACTTAACAAATCTTTGAAAAATGATAAAAGACAACCATGTGCAACAATATATTGATAATTTTTTAAAAAAAATTTATAGCTTTTTTTATCATTTGTTAGTTGAAAGAGAATCCATAATGTTAACGAATTATTAAAAAATGAGGAAACATGAACTAGAACGGTGTGTCCTGAGATCTTATGTTATATCGTCAATAATGCCCAGTAATAGTAGTTTATGTAACAAGTACGCGAAGTGAGGCTTTAGCGGACGAATCGGAATGTTTACGAACGAGGCGCCAGCTGAGTCCGGAATATGAAGATGATGTCCGCTAAAGCCATTTGCATACAACATTTTTTTGTATTAGCTTTCCAAATGAACAGAACAGAAATGCTACACATATTTCCTCGCCGTGCATACATTTCCAATCACCATCCATACGGTAGTGTAAGAAAGTTGTGCAAAAATCTAGCAAGCGATTGTCTATCAATGATACATTTGTCAAATACTTGTCAAATATTAGTTTCATTTTTCATGAAATGAGTATTATAAAAAAATTCGAAGGAAACGTGAGCCGTCACTACGAAATATCAATCAATCTATAGTTCATTGCGTCTCCTGAAACATTTTTAAAATGTTAATTATATGTTTTCTGAATAAACAAAAATAATCCGATCAAGTGTTGCCATGACGACTTTACCGTCCTACATCGGTAAAGTGTTATTTTGCGGACTATTTTCATTATCCAAAGTAGGCCTTCTGTGGACCGTGTACAAAAAAAGCACTTGTATGGAAAATAATTGATTAATAGATGATGAACGTGTCAATTTGCGTCAGAAATAAACGTGTGTGTATCCGGTACAAGATAGAAATCCAGGGTGACTGTGATATGACAAACTAAATCTTGAAATTAATTCACATGAAGAATAATAAAGTAGAAGAATTATATATATATATATATATATATATATATATATTGCTTTTTTTTCCTTTCTTGGATATAAGGTTCAGTTAAACAGCGGAGGTTGTTATTTCATGATCTTTAATAATAATAACCAAATGTTTCAGCCAGGGTTTTGGCCTTTCTCAATGGGTCAGACATCAGCACAAACATCATGTTAAAATACAAATTATAAAAGCAATCAAAACATTGCTGATATGTGGCATTCTTTCGCCCATGTTTAAATCTGTGTGTGCCCGTATGTAATTGTTTTTATAATTTGTATTTTAACATGATGTCTGTGCTGATGTCTGACCCATTGAGAAATTCCAAAACCCTGGCTGAAACGTTTGGTTATTATTTTCAAAGAACATGAAATAACAACCTCCGCTGTTTAACTGAACCTTATATCCAAGAAAGGGAAAAAAAGCAACATATATATAGTGGTTCAAGAAAATAAACAATTGACTATATATATATATCAAAAGATTCGATAGAGGGGGGTATGCAACATCACTGACGAAAGAAAAATGCAAATGGTGCTATTTTTTACAGATCGTAAGAAATGATGACAGAAGTCATCGTGGCCGATATATAAAGCATGATAAAAATGGAAAAATGACGTCATGGTCCCACTAGCGTTTTATTCTATGAACCGTATTGCGTAGGAATACTTCTTACACTTGCACAAACAGAACAAAAAGCAGAAGCAAATCTGCGAAATCACATAACTCTCGTCTTTTCACTCATTTGTCTTGGCACAAACGCTTTGTGACGGAATCTCTAAATTTCATCCTTGCAACAAAAATAGGTTTTCAAACATTTTTGTCAGAAGCATTAAAGAAAATAGGGCTTATAACTCAATTTTCAACTATTCTCGGATTGAATGATTGGCTTATAAATCAAATGCGAATGGCAATTATACAATTATTGCTACCACCAAAGCGGCGAATCTGTGTATCGTGAATAAAACAGTTTCAACATTCGAAACTTTATAAATACTGTACCATTTTTATCTTTAATCATATATTTACGTGGAACTGCTTCTGCTGAGAAGATTATGACGAAGTGACGGGATAGGAGTATAAAACTCTTTTGTGTAAAAATTCTACAGAAACTGTGTTCACGTCCATTTCACCTGAGGTGTTTAAGCAGCTTTTTCTAATCCACCTTTTGAAGCTGTCCGAAAAGAAAGTGTTATGAACGTTTGGCAGATGTCACGCAAAGCAGGTAAAAACGTGATTGTAGATAATTCCGCCACAGGAGTCTCCTCGAGGACTAAAAAAACAATAAACTGGGCGACGGTATTTTCGACCTCTACCGGATAGTATTATTCGTTGTGTTGGTACCAGAAAACAAATACTTTGACGAGACAAATGAAATATTATATTAGTACCTACATTTTGAACTTTTTTCGGAATTTGATGAGTCATAACAAAAACATATTTCACTCCTTAGAGACCGAATTAATATAAAAAACTGATGGTATATTATATATACCGGTTGTTTTTTATCTTGTTGCACACCAATGAAAGACAGGTGAATAATACCATTTTATAACGAATAACAATGGTTAAAAATTCTTTAAAATTTTGGGAACCGAGAAAAAGCGAATATTTGGTAGGTAATAAATATACAAAAAAAACTCACTTATTAAGGCAAAAATTTCAAAATGAAAATATTTTTATATTTTGATGGACTATCAACTGTTAGCGGAGAGCAAGAAGTTATATTACAACATATATATATATATATATATGTATAGTATAATATATATATATATATATATATATATATATATATATATATTATTCATTTATGATAAACCTCTGTTCCGCCTCTCGATTTCCTTCTTGCCTAAAACGATTCTCAACATAAAATACTGATGGGCTGGATGTTGCCGATTGGGATATCTCTGAGCATACAACTCAGCAGCATTCCTTGAATTTCTATGACATTCTCCAAATATTAATAACATATCCACTTTTTCATTTTGAGTATACATATTATGAAGAAAAAGTAAACTGAAATTTAACGATAATCAAGAAACTTTTACTGTCTGCTCATAAAGCTTATGTCACTGAGATTACCTAAGTGAGTGTTTTGTTTTCGAAAGAAGACTTGATAAAAATAGCTGCACAATATTTTGCATCATGGCTATCCATGGCACACTTGACAGAAGTAAATAAATTATTATCCAGTATTTTCCTTAGTAATATCTAATTTATGTTCTTATTTTTAATCCGATCGCAAATAAATTAGTATCGTTAGATTCGTCAAAAAATCCTTTTTTCGGAAAGTGCTTGTCAAAAAATGGGCGCCATTTGAAAAATAATAGTTAGACACGAGAATGCAATTTTGCCAACTTGTCTTATTCCTATCTATCATACTAGTCACTGAAACTTTGTGATTGTAATTCACCTGAGGCCCTCAGATTAGTTTACTGGCAACATGTAATTTGGTTCCCAGATTAAGAAAGGTTCAAAAATGTGTAATTCGGTTCCCGATATTTTAGGTTCACCTGATTTTTATGAATAATTTGGTTCCTGACATTTTTAGTTTGCCTGGTCTCTAAGTGTAATTTGGTTCCCGGAAAAAAATATTTTAACCAATTAATTTTTATTTTGTTTCTCTCATATTATGAAAAAAAAAAAAATTTCATTTGTTTATTAAATCAATAATTTTTTATTTTTAAAAACACAACATATACATCACACAAGCTTTTATCGTTCTATACTTCTTATCTACTTATAATAATAGAATACAAAATAAAATTATAAAAGCACAGATAAAAAAAAAAAATTTATATTTATATATATATATATAAATATATATATATATATATATATATATAAAATATATATATAATATATCACACAAACTTCCATCGTTCTATACTTCTTATCTACTTATAATAATGGAAATACAATATCAAATAGATACAGCACAGTGAAAAGAAACACACTTAATAAAATGTAGTCGACTAATTTCATTTCTGGAATAAGATTCTATCATTTTTGCTATAAACTTTTGACGATTTTTTACTTTACTGTTATGTATTTGAGCCGTTATATTGATGCTTTGTAATTTTACATAAGTTTCAATTTGAAACTCTTGAAGATTTTCCAAAAAAATTTAAATGTTTTGATGTGCTTTATAAAAAGACGCATTAAAATGTTTATGAAAAGATTCACAAGCAACAGTGGTTCGTATAAGCTCAGCTGAATTCTCAGCTGTTATATAATCATCTGTTAAGTACTTTTGAATTTTTTCGTCTATTGGTGCTATCGCAAGCACATCAAAAACAAAGCGTTCGCTAACGTCGTGAGGACTTAAAAAAGTCATTCGTAGCCATCTACCAACTTCAGAATTTTCATTTTTATATTCGGCCATAAGGCCGTATTCTTGAATTTTTCTAAACCACGATTGGGCAAGGTGGAACCGACAGCCAATTATTTGTGCTGAAAGAAACATTTGTTCGACTGCTTTGTGGATGCCATTCTCAAAATCAATAACAAGTTCTGAAATTTTTAATGTAACACCATTATGTTTACAAATATTTATTATTGATTCAAATAAGTTTTTATACGCATCTGAGCGTTTATTAGGTATCAATGAAAAAATTAATGGAGTGTAATGACCACCATTACAATAATCGTGTAAAGTAAAAAACCGACAAAAAAATTGCGCACAATAATTAAACGGACCATTTCAATAAATTTGTGTGACTTTTTCCAAAATCTGAATATTTGATTCACACGAAAATATTATTATCTGTTCACTTCTGTTATTATACAATGAAAATGGCTCTTCTCTAGAGGTTTGTATGTTTGCCTCGTCAAGGAAGTCAAAAGCTTCCTCGATGTTTTTTGGTAACTTGGCTGAATTTTTCTACGAGCGTTATATATGTTTCTTCTGACGCAAGCAATATCATTTGTAGAAAATGTTGATGGCAGATTTTCCTTTAATATTCTACGAATGACCTTCGCAGGTTTTTCGGACAGGTCCTCCACAGATTTTCGTTTGCAGGCAGAACTAACAATTTGGCGATTTAAGTCCTGCACAACTGCATCATGAGAATGTTCTTGTATGTGTTTTGTAATGATTAAACTTTCAACATATTCGCCCAACAAATGATTTGCACTTTCTGTTTGTCCATCGCTTCTCACCACTTTTCAGGATCTTTTGAAAACCCTATTCATAGTTATTAAAAATTAATAACTGTTTTCCTCGTCCATTCAAAATCATTTCTGAATTCATGACGATAATTAATGTCACCGAGCAAGCACGATTCAAAAACACAACTGACTGTCACAGAAGCAATACAACTCTAAATAAAAGTAATACTCATAGAACAAGCAAAAAATAGACAATTAATTTTTGGTTTTCCCAAATTCCACTTCACACGAACAAGGGATTACGCAGGTAGTCCCCGGAAACCAAATTACTGATAACCTTTTGGGATTGGGAACTAAATAACATATTATTATCAAGCATCTCACATAAATTTCTAATTTACTATCTGACGGGATCCAAACTACCAACACCCAGTTCAGTTATATCATCATTTTTGCATTTCCTGTTTCCTTATAGGAATTGAATATGTTATAATATATTTTTGACAGGAGCTACAATGTATTTATCGCGAAGCTAGTGGGCGTTGATCAGTATAAAATAGCGAGAAGACATTTATCACTATTAAACTGATCTGATTGGTTCTCTGTATGAAATAATGAGTGAAATAGTTGTCATAAAACCATGTTGTTTTCCAGATATTGTGAAACATGTTATTATTGCCTTAACGTGAAAGGTGTTTATTATTTTTTAATAATTTCACAATATATTAGATATAAAAAATTAAATAAAACTGTTATTTGTGCTTATTTTTCAAGATTCGGAGCACTTCAGAATCAACTTCAGACCTAGCAGACAATCCGAAAAGATAATTACATTGCCAAAAAAACTCAGCGAAAGTAAATACTTGACGGGATCCAACCTAAGTAAACCTTTTCATCCAATATGTGATAGAAGTGTCCATTAAATATTTAATTTCATGTAACAGGCAATTAGGCTGTGTTGGGTAAATAAACATGGAGGCAGCGAGGTATAATTTATCGGGTATTATTAATATTTCTTTTTTGGGTAACAAGGGTCCAACCTCGGTTATAAATTAAAACAGAGGAGCGGTCCTGTCACATTGGAAGGCCAGGTATGCTGCTTCTCTTGTTGTCTTGTGCCTTTTGGCCGGTCAAATGCTGGTGATGAATGATGCATTGGGAAGGGCACAGTGGCAGATCAATGATATATTGGAAAAGGAAATGTCTTGAGAGCTCAATAACATTGAACAGCTGAATATGGTTGGAGAAATCGACGAGTTTCTGAATCAAGGGAAACAGAAACGCTACTCAACATCATATACATATTAGAGTAATAGAAGTGAGTGAAACAAGCCATATATTTTGATTTTATGACCATATTGGTGATCTAGGACTTACTAGTTCTAGTTGTCAGATAATTACAGGTATTTCAAAGATCAAGACATTGTTTTATATGATTTTATGTGTTGAAATCGAGGAAAAGTTTGAGTTTTATAATTTTCTAATTTATAGCAGAAAATGGTAATTTTTTTTGCATATTAACCATGCTCCTCACATCAACTTAAGCTGTAGATTTCAAAATTGTTCAATGAAAATATTAATATACTAATATACCTTGCATACTATTGATGGCATTTTTTATTTAAAAATATTTTTGAATAACTGCGAGTATTGAGTTATAATAGTGTCACAGGCCACATTTGTTCAAGAAGGGAATTGGATTTTGTTATGACTCTGGGTACCCTCTGAAGAAAAATCTCAATAAAACGCAAGAGGTCCGCAAATCTGCATTTTGCAAATCGAAATACAGACAAAATAATCTCAAAGGGTGATTTGTTGAAAATATAAACAGGATGTTCATAAAATCAGATGTGGAATCATCTGCGACTGAAAGATAAACCTTTGTCACTATCTTCCATCGTCAAGATAACCTCTTGTGGGGTATTCATGTTGAGAATGTTTCCCTTTTCAACTCAAAGGGTGCTTCCTTATTTGTGATATCTTGGTTTATGAAGTAGAAATAGATCGAAATGTCGAGAGTTACCGAGTTCAGGATTTTGTTTTCAATGACAATGGTTGAAGAAAGCCAAAGTATTTTTTAATTTTTAATATATTCCCAAAATATATACGTGAATTCAGGTAATTTTTCTTGTGTATATTTTTGAATGAAATCGGAATTTTTTGACTATCCAGCAAGTTGTTGGTGTTGTGTATTAATAAAAAATATACCCTGGAAATAGATCTTCAATAAAATTATCCTTGGTGAATGTTGTGCCCAATATATTTCAGTGTACTTTATTTGGGAACTATAGATGAGAAAATGGCAAGTTGGTATTCATAGAGTCAAGGTAGTAGTCACAATTTTGTCTTCGTGTCAATTCAACAAAAGATCAAAATGTATATGTTGGTGAAAGGTCTTTGTGTTTCGGTAGTTTTGTAATAGCCCTTCCGTATTTTTTAGCTATTTTTAGTCCAATTTGATTGTTGATGTTTTGTTAATTCTGGCTTCAATGGAATTTCATGATCATGGAAATATATTGTTACGAAATCGAATATCGTACGCTACTGCAGAATACAATACGCTTCCGCTCGTTTACACAGCGTGACATCAAAATTCCAAGTGAACTGTCTGGAGTAAACGGGACACATCTAGCGACTTAGAGGAAGGCCGACGAACGACCGTTACGAATGTTCTCGTCGCTATTGACCTACAGGGTGATCCAGGGGTGCGTGCAAGCACCATAACTTTTTTCTATCCAAGCTGTCGACTTGATTTTTTTTCGAACGGTATGTCCAACAATGAGACACATTCTAAACATTTTTCTATTTATATACTGAGTTCTGTTCTTTTGAACGGCAAACCCCCATTTTTGTTACTTTGGGATTCGCTACTAAATTGTTGATAAAACGCACCTAGGTTCTCAGACGTATCTGCAATCGTTTTTGAATTATGTCAATGTATGTATCAAAATAGCGTCGTGTATAGACCCACACAAAAATTCATTACTTCAAAAGCATTCAAGGTAACTTAACCAACTTTTTTCCAGTCGGTTCCTTAGGCTTTAGCACATGTTTTGAGATGCTGGCAAACTCAGAGTTGATATTCCATCGCCTACTACGATTTTTAAAAAATGATAAATTACAAATGCCAATAACTGACTTTTTCAAATGCAACACCCTATATTTTATTGCACCATTGCATGATATTTTTCAGAGCTATTTGGCGATATAGGGTTGGTGAGGTTTACTTTGTAAAGTTTGCGAGATTTTGATGGTTTTTCGAAAAAAATAAATGGAGTAGGCCGCTGACGTAAAATTTCACACATCCGAGTACTCTAAATAATTGTACACGTCTAATTGTTACTAATGAATTCCACTCGCGAAGAATTAGTGAATATGGTATTGGAGAAGCTGACAGAAATCCTTTATAAGCAAGCAGAATCTATCATGAAAAATATCTAGAAGCAAGAACTCCACGGGTGTCTTCATTCCGAAAGTTAAGAGATCGGTTTGATCTCACTGGTAGCGTGTCTTATACCAAAAAGGAAATTGTTTGTGGTCGGATCAATGAGGAAAACAAGTTGCAAGTTTTACTGATGCTACAGGAAAATTCTCACTTAATCACAAGGGAAAGAGCAGCGGAAATGGATATTTCACAAAGTAGTGTGAACAGAATGATATTGAAACATAAGTTCAATCTTTATAATAGAGTTGGGTTTCGTATTCAAATGAATGGTACGATTGACGAGGATTATAAGTACTTAAAAAAAATCTATTTTCTCTTGAAGCGACGTTTCAGAACAACTGGTCGGTCAACAGACATAATATGCATTATTACGCAATCGAAGACTGTTGATCACCAGAAGCGATGGTCGCTTGATTTATTTATTTGGTATATACATCCAGCAGGCCGAAGCCCAATTACAGGAGTACTTAATAAATATTACATGTGATTGTGCAATGAAAAGTAGTAATAATTCATGAGTTTGGTTGACTTACAGGTTATAGGTTAGTCAGAAACCAAACTGGAAACGGTTTGTCTGAATTGTGTCCGGGTAAGAAAAAAAAATTTCAACTGAGCCTAGCTTACTATAATTTCTGCTCATTGAGTTTATTGGTGAATTAAAGTGATGTTGTGTATTAGGTACATTGAAGTGGAATGTATTGTGATACCGAGAAGATTGTCGGGGTATATTGAAGTTGATTAACGAAAGTAATGTCGAAGAATCTATGGTGTTGTGTATAATTTTGTACATAAATAGTAGATCATTGATTTCTCTTCTTTTTCTTAATGACTGTGTCTTAAACTCGCTCAACAGGAGATCATAATTGTAATTTCTTTCAGGGTAACGTTCATATTTTTTTTAAATAAATATTTCAAGAACTTTCGTTGAACCATTTTAATTGCCAAAATTGTTTGTTGGTGGTACGGGTTCCATATTTGACTGCAGTATTCCAGTTTGGTTCTAACTAAGGTATAGTACAATTGACAGAGTGCATCCAACGATTCAAATTCACTGCAAGTACGAATTAAAAAACCTAATGATTTCATGGCTTTGGAAATTATTGTTTCATAATGATTTGTATGGGTTAGTTTACAGTCGTATGTGACACCCAAATCCTTATGTTGTGTGACTCGTGACAGTAACTCCTCGTTAATGGTATAATTGTACATTAAAGGGATGTTTTTTCGTGAATAGGTCATAATTTCACATTTACTGACATTGAGTGATAGTTTATTTACTGTACACCAGTCTTCCAACGACTTCAGGTCATTTTGTAGTGAAATAGAGCCTGTTAGGCCCTCAATCCGTCTGAATAGTTTCATATCATCAGCAAATACAAGGGTATCGGTTTCAATTTTAGTGCAGATATCATTTACAAATAGCAGAAAAAGTAGGGGTCCCAGGTTTGAGCCCTGTGGTACACCGGATGTTGCCGTAAACCCATAGGATTTTGCGATCTTTCAAATACGTTTTTAAGATATCAATAAGATTCTCAGAGAAAACAAAAGATATTAGTTTGTCTAGAAGCCTGTTGTGTTTGAACAGGAATTTTTGAAAATCACATTATTGGACCTACTTTTCGACAATGTGCTGAATGGTGAAAGTTATTTACATTTTCTTCGCTAACATCTTCCCGGAATGTTAGGAAAAGTGGATTTGAACACCAGAATGGTGCTTGCAACACGATGGTGCTGCAGTACCTAACCATATGATAGTGCAAGAATTTTACATCAATTCTATCCTAATCGTTGGATAGGCAGAGGAGGTACCATAGATTTCTTTCTTTGGGAGTACTTGAAGGAAATTGTTTTTCATATATCGTTCAACAACTGCAGATGAGATGGAAAATCAGGATCACGGAAGCCTTGCTGGAGTTCGGCAGCTTGTGTGGAACATGATGATGGCCTATTTGAGCATTTATAAGTAGCATTTCCTAAACATTTTTATATTGCTTCCTGTTAATCACCCTTTCCTGATGTTGTAAAGATTACTAGAATTGTTTCCTTTGTGATGTACTCCTGTTTCTATCACAATTTCATTTTGTTGAAACATATTCTTCTCAGAATTGTATGGATGTGTCACACTTCACGACCTCGGCCTAATCGATTCTTTTTTTTTTCGAAAAAATTATCAACATTTCTTAATTCGCAACAATTCTCGCAAATTTTACAACGTAGACCCCACATACCCTATTTCGGCAAAAAGCTCTCAAAATGCCATGCAATGGTGCAATGAAATATAGGGTGTTGCATTTGAAAAAGTCGAGTTATTGCCATTTGTAATTTGTCATTTTCAATAAATCGTACTAGGCGATGGAACATCGACTCTCAGTTCGCTTTCATCTCAAAAGATGCGCTAAACCCTAACAGAGTAAGATCCCAGAGCCGGCAAACCTATGTCATTTTAGCAAAGCTGAAATTTTTAGTATGCATAGTGTGATATGTAGTTAAGAACGTATGCGTACTTGCTAGCTTGGAAGCGGGGCCCTCTTACAGGTATCAGGTACATAAAAATCTTAATCACCACCGTCTTTTTCGAGATCTGGATCTAGTAAAGAGAGCGTGGGTTCGAATCTCCCCGCACCTGACAGTTTTTTTAAATTTTTTCCTTAGAAATTGTGAAATGATTTGTTTTGAGACAAATATTAAAATAAAAAAAATCGAAACAAATCATTTCTCAAAGGAAAAAAAAATAAAAAAAAAACGTCAGTGGAGGGGAACCCAATCTTCTCTCGAGATCCAGAGCTTGAATTTCTTAAATCTGGCTCCTTAGACCGCTCGGCTATCTCGGAATATTGAGAGTCAAAATATTACCGTACTATAACATAGGCGAGTAATAGTTTCATGTACTTTTTACTTACTACCTGTAAAAGGGCCTCGCTCTCAAGCTAGCAAGTACGCATATGTTTTTGACTACATATCACACTATTCCTACTCAAAATTTCAGCTTTGCTGAAATGACGTAGGTTTGCCGGCTCTGGGATCTTGGACTATAAGGAATCGACTGGAAAAAGTTAGTTGAATGGTTCTGAAGTTATGAATATTTCTGTGGGTCTATGCACGACGCTATTTTGACATATAAATTGACATAAGTCAAAAACTATCTCGGAAAAGTCTGAAAAACCAGGGTGCATGTTATCGACAATTTAGTGGCGAATCCAAAAACGTAACAAAAATGGGGATGTTGCCATTTGAAAAAAACAGAACATAGTTGTGTACCTCATTTTGGGACATCCTGTATGTGAATACGAATATTTTTAGAATGTTTCTCTTTGTCGAACTTATCATTTAAAAAAAAATTGAGTCGATAGCTTGGATAGAAAAAAAGGTATGGAGCTTGCACGTACCCCTGGGTCACCCTGTACATAAGAGTCAGTCTAACCGGCGAAAATAATATAATAAGTACACTATTATTAATCATGAAGAAAATATAAATGATAAGTGAGTCGTGCGCGATATCTTAGTAGTGAACGATGACTGATTTATTCAATTGACAGAGTGGATTATTGTGCTGTTTCTGTGAAGTGTAAATGAACGGAAAATAATTGTTTCTGTATTTTAATAGTCACGGATCCCAGATCCGTAACAATATAGAAAATTGCATATACGGAAAAAGCTACTGACTGTCCGCTGAAATGATCATAAATTGTACCGGTATCTCTTACACCATGTACCTATTTCAAAAATTACACTGAAAATCAATTATTCCGCGCCTCAATCGATGCTCTATAGGATATAAAGCAATCTTCCAATCGGCAATATTCATTTAACATTCCTCAAAAGGTAATAAGGCCTCTTACCGTGCGTATTTATTCGAATGATTCAACTTTCTCGTTAAGCCTCAAAGCCCCAGTGTGATGGTAAATAACGAAAAGGCAGAAAACGAGACAGCCCGTAATTAACAACTTGAAAAAAAAAGAAGTGTTTAAGCACTGCCATAAAATCTTTCATGCTTTCGTTTATTATCTTCAAGACGAATTTCTTCAATGCAGTGGTGTTCCGACCTATCGAGAATGGTGTTGATTGGCAACATTTTTCGACTCTCCATATACGAGGATGAATTGTCAGATATTATTCAGCTTGTCTAGTCTACGTTATAGAAGTAATATACTACAAAAGAAACGTTTGAGTAGAAAAAAAAAACAAAAATAATAAAATTGCAAAGAAAATAGGGAAATAACAGACATTTCAACTTCCCACTTGATGCGACAATCAGTGTCAAATATATAACACACAAATTGAAAATGAAATTTTTATGAATTCTACTGTCATATTCGTTATATTCAATGATCATCAGATGATATTGAGGACGCCTACATCGAGACTGTAAAAAAAATGTTGGTATGAATCAATGATTATACACCAGAAAGGATGGACGAGTTCGTCGATTTTATCTCCCACTCTCCGCAATTTTTGAAACTTTTTATCTTGGTATTTTTAGCTCAAACCTGTCGATTTTTTGGGTGTTTCCGGTTAGTGTGTTAATTTACTTTAGCTCCATTGAATTATTAGAACTCTAGATGCCCACGTTTTCTGTGCATAACCCATAAATTGAACTGATGCTGAGCGAGTTTAAAACGTCCTTTCGTGATAGGGCACTTCGTTGTTTCGATTACTTGAAAATATTTGTGGAAATTTTGGGCCCATTATAATAAATAGGAATTAATGAGTTGTCTCGATATTTTCACGAGTTTTTGAGAACTTGTTGGTGGTTATTACAAGAAACTACGGCTTCCAGGCATGATCTGAAGTAAAAACAGCTTGAACTTACTGCTTAAGAAATTATGTCAACCCTTCAGCATTTTCCGAGAGCTGTACTTACCTCAAATATTTTCAATTTTCGAAAAACAGTTGAAAAAATAAGTCTCCTATCACGAAGTGGGCTGCAACAGGCACTTAACAGTCGATTCAATTTTCACTTATTCACGACAAACTATAGCTGCTCATGGCATGGCTGTTGAAATATTTAAAAATGCTCAATCTTTTATTTTCATACTATGAGTCGTTTGGCATACTATAAGTCGTTTGATCGGTCATTCTCTGAAATGTAGACACAAACAGAAAGTCGTAAATTACCAATGATGAAAACTAATAACTTTTGTTTGCCATGTATGCTCCTTTTATTTTAGGTTCATTCGTTCGTGTCAATCACATACTATTTGACAAAGTTAAACAATATAAATTATTATTAGTTATTATGGAAAACCTGCAGCAGAGTGATATGTCACCGATTTTGGAGACATTTTCAAAGATGCTTCAGAACACCCACCGAAGATATTTTTTTTGTTAAAAAACGTCCAACTTCATGGCTTGTAGGTATCAATGAATTGTTGTAATCAACAAGGATTATTTCACAATTATTCATGAAACAAGCTCTCTGAACAGTAAGAACTAAACGTTACAAATCCGATACTAGAAGATATTTGTTCTAAATGTCCCGCAGAAAGTTTGGATAAAAACGTAATTTTTCTATTTGAAAGTCATTTCACTTGCTTATTAGTAAACAGGAAATAAGATTTGAAATTATTGGCAATAACGAATGCAATGGAAATTATCCATAATTTTTTGAAAATTTGCCCGAAAGCATTCTTAGTTGAAAAAGAGCATGAGTGCCTTTTTCAGTTGAAAATGCAAATTTGTCAAAAATTATAGATATATTTCGATTGCACGAATTGTATTTTATGAGAGAATTTTATGAATAAAAAATAATTTTTTTTATTACTCGTAAGTAAGTATAAAATGTTGTCCTGGATGTATCCATGAAAAATAGATGCAGCGATACAAACACAAACAATTTAGTAAATTGATTTGGAGTAGCAACGCTAGAAGAGATTGATCGGAACATTGAAATTTTTACCCCAAAAAACATCAAAAGGTCTAAAGCTTCGATTTGGAGAAAATTCCAAGACTTCCTTGCTGGAAAACAGTATATTCTGGACAAGGGTACATCAAAAGAGAAGCTCTCTTCAATTTTACAAAATTAATATGCGACACCCTGTACGTTATTTGGTCATTTACTTGCTTATTTTTTCTCATAAAAATGATAGGTACCTATAATAATAGTAAGTCGATACTTTTGGGGCACCCTGTACTGTGCAATTATCCGATAATCGTGCAATAGTGCATGATTATCTCGTAATCACATTCTGACTGGTCAAATTAACAATTGAAAACATGTCAGTTTATTGTTGAAATGTCAGTTTTGACAGATGAATGAAATTCTCAATAATGTCAATTGTCACTGATGAGGAGGGTTGAAATGTTGTCAAATGTAAAAAATATCCAGTAGACATGAAGAGTTAACATTCATCAAATTATATAATTCACCGTGATAATTCAAATTAGGTGAATAAAAGGATTTATACAGTGTGTTGCTGGATAAATGAAGAAATCAAGCTGTCTAAAGTCGATGTCTTGAAATCCAGTCAATGTCTTACGCAGAAGAAGGGAACACAACCTAACCTTACTATCCACGTTGATGGCCAGCAAATCCATTTTCTCAAATAACGCTTCGCTTGCGGGCACTTCGATAACAGTAATTTTTCTCTTTTTTTACGAATAATTTTTTGGGCACAATAGTGACAGTCAGTCGTGAGATGCAAGTACACTGAATTAGGTTTCAATAGAAGCAGACATTTCAGCAAATGTGTTATAATGAATGGTTAAAATGAAGTGTAGGAAGATTTCGCGTATCACCAAAATCGAGGACGTTTTCACATTGTGATTAGATTCACCAAAATAACTTCTCTTTGTTTACACACGCTTTATTATCTCCACCTGTATGTATGTATCTTTGAAATTAATTTTCACCCACTTGCAGACGTCCGATCATTTGAAATTTTGCACACGTATTAAAAATTGATGACAATACAATAAATTGCCAAGATCGTCAGAAAAAAAAAGGTTAATTCACAAGATTTGGTGAATTCATTGGTAAGAATGCTTAATTCACATTTCATAGATTTGATGAATCCACTGGTACGGTCTTAGTACTCTCAGCAAAAGTTACGTACAAAATATTATAGGTTAAGGTACGGAGAAGAGGTAGAGCCCTATCGACCGCACTACAATCTACCTTCAACAAGAGTTAGTAAAAACTTCTCATGTGGATGAATTAATCGATGAGTTTTCTCCCGTAGTTGGAAAGTGGTAAAATTCATTAGTTTGAAATGGAAGATATCTAACGAAAAAAGTGTATTATTATTTCTCTGTGTACTAAACTCAAAAAGGCAAAATATCTATAAATATTTTGAGATTTTCCAATTCTGAATGGATTCAGCTGTTAGCACTATTTGATTGGGAGCGACTGTCCTAATAGTAAGTAAAACAAATATATCCAAAAACACCTGAACTGTAACGAAATTGGAATATGTGTTTCAATAAACGTATTTAAAAAGCCTCGAAATTATTTCTGAGCAGCTTGTTCTTGTAAAAAGCAATTAGAATTGATAATGAGGTATGTACTCAACACCTTTTCCTAAAACACCTGCGATGCTTTTATCTTTGTGGCATCGGGAATTTTTATTGCCTAATTTGAAATTTATCATGTTTCCTACACAACAGGTATATTATTTAAAGATTCCGGATGATAAAGCAAAATTGATAATCTATTGCAACGTGAAAATTATAAAAACATACAAAGCTGGTGAACACTGGAGGGTCAGATTTGAACTACGATACGTTTTTCTGGAATACCAACTCTATGATATGTTATTGAAAAGGTGGAATTTTGAATGCATACTTATATAAACAGTTTGATCCATCCAACAAGCGATATATAGCTAATTCATCAAATTCATCTAGTAGGCCAATCAATAGAGCAGAAAATGACTGATTCTGTGACAAAAATAGTACCAGGAAACTGACGAAAGACGTCCCTAGTTATATCCTGTTATGTTTCCTACTCACAACTATCATTGCTTAATTTGTAATAAACATTTAATAGAAAAAAATCGTGTTTTTTTTTGTTTTTCGATTGTAACATGAAAACCAATGAAGCAATTCTGATGCTCTCCATGGACGAATTGAAGAGAATCAATATGCAAAAAATTAACCTCGGCACGACTTGATTGGATTTTGAGTAACGGAGAAAAACCGGAAAAACCGAAAAAATCTGCGTTTTTTTTAAATTTACAAGACCATAATTTTTCAATTTTCCGCCACATAGGAGTATCTGATATGTTTTTTAAGTGTGAAAAACTCAGGCGCTTGCTTGCTCGTTTTCTATGGCCTATCCATTACGGACAATTCGCCAGTCTCGAAAATCTACCCCCCCTACCAGCTTTCACGCGCTCGCAGCATTTTAACGGAAATGAGAATAGAAGTGTAGTCGTACATACTATACTTCTACTTGTTTACTTTACTTGAAATATTTTCGAAAAATTGGAATCGGACCACCTATGACGCCTCTAGGCTTGCTCCAATGAAATGCATGAATACGACAGCGCCTGAACTTCTGACACATGAGGTACATATCAATCACTCCTATGTTTCGGAGATTCGGCGCTTCAACTTGAAAAATGGCAGTGTTATGGATTTTTGAAAAAAAACGCGTATTTTTTTGGTTTTTTCCATTTTTCTTCGTTACTGATCGAGTCGTGCCAGGGCTCATTTTTCTGGCATTTTGATCCTCCTCAATTCGTATTGAGAGCATAGTTTTCATGTTACAATTAAAAAGCGAAAAATAAATCACGATCTTAAATGTTTATAACACATTAAGCAATGATAGTTACGAGTAGTAAACATAACAGGATATAACTGGGGACCGTCATCCGTATGATGGCACAGTCGGTTTACTGGTACTATTTTTGTCACGAAAAAATCTCTGTTGATTGGCTTAAACAGAGATGTGCACATCTGTACAGTATTGTTAAATCACGAATCGCTCTCCAATCCCAGAAAGTGCTCAATAAGCTGAGAAACCTAAAAAAGGCTGGATGTCAGATCATGAAAAAATACTTAGGCAATGAAAAAGCAATTAGGATCTCAGTTTCAAATTTGTTTTTTGCTACAGGTTTCCGACAGAAATTTTGAAAATAAATCACCTGACATTTCCAGGTTATCCATGATCAATCACTGTCCATTTCCCTATTTATTTTGAAAGCAATATTTTTCAATGAGATAAACTTTTATAAATTTCTTTGTAATAAACAGTATAATGCGATAATAGTATATTAAAGTATAAGTGGATAAAAAGGGCTTTAAAACACGCGCGATTTTTCGAGCACGACGGCGCAGCCGGAGTGCTCGAAATAGAGCAAGTGTTTTTAAGACCAGTTATCCACGAATACTTTACGTTATTTTTTTTTATTGGTGCAGTTTGAAATCATATATACTGGTATTATTACTACAAATAATAGAAATAAGAACTAATAATGCAAGAAGGTTGAATTCGTGATGTGACATCAGTATACCTTTCGTTGTCATGGAAATGAGAAAAACATTCATTTGCAATTTGTTACCAAAGATCAATATTTGTTGTCACCAGAGCTCAAAAATGAATTATTCTAATATCGATTTTTTGAATAGTGAGGCAGAATCGCGGTTAATACCGCGAAAATCCAGTGATATATATAAAAAAAATATGAAAAGTTCATCAAATGGATATACATATACATATACATATAAATGAACGAATTGTGAGTAATATTTTGACGTTACAAGGTACTCCTGTCAGATCAATAATCAAAAATTTGTCATTTAGACTTCACGTTTCTCGATTTGTTGATGTTGTCATGGTTACCTTTAAAAAACGCGCGTTTTTTAAAGTTCGATTTAAACACGCTGAGGCGTGCTTTAAATGGGTTAAAAGGGGCACCAATAAAAAAAAATTGAATGATAATTAATAAGGTTGTCAAGCCAAGTGCAGCAACTTAATAAATCAAACAAGCTTCTGGCATTACCCATCTTACAGGTTATTATCCAAGCTATGAAAATCAATTAACACAAGTTTAAAGCACAATCATCAAATTAATTTTGAAATTCTTTGCATACTGTTTTGTTATTCGAATCGAAAAATAAACAAAGAAAATAGATATGGTTCTCTGACCCGACTGGTCGACCGAGCATTGATGCAGGTGCACAGTAGACTCATATGATAGTCAATGTTGGCTAACATCTGATCGTTGTGGATTAGAATTATTCCAGCAGAGGCCAAGCAGAAAATAGATTATTATTTGTATCTCTTTTAGCGAAATTTTTTTATAAGAAAAGTATTTTTATTTTTTGATGTTAGCGGAATGCAGTAAATTGGTCTTTCAAAATATCCTGTAAACATGGTCGGCTAAAATGGATATATTAAGTCAATTCAAAATATCTCTAGATTCAAAGATTTATCGGTCATAATTGTCCCAATTACCAAAATTAGAAATATCTCCAAAGATGATTCTCTAAAAAATAAGTCATCTGAAAGAATCGATTCGCCAAACACAAATAGATCAAAAATGACCATTAACATTAAAACAATGAGTCTTGAAATGATAGTTTTTCGGTTGGTTCCTATCGAAAAAAAACCTGACCGTTCTTTGCACTCTCCTAGTTGCTGGACTGGTAAACATTGACTAAGTTTTTTCTTTTTCAATCCCAAAACAACTCTCATTATATCAATTCCTTTGATTTTCATGTTGAGTCAATTATTCTTTCCTCCTTTTGTACTTGAATTAGGATTTGTTCAGGTATTTAATCTTTTGCTGTTCAATTCCTTTCATTGACAAACTTATTTCCATAAGGAAATAATAAGCAACTCCAGACCATTGAAAACTGACTTTGCAAATTCTACTGAAAAGTTTGGAATTACCATTAGCCACAAATGTATAGTAGAGGAGACCGTGGGAGGTCGACCTTCACCGATCTGATAACTCGATGAGACATATTTTTTATCAAATATAATTTATAAATAAATATGCCCATGATAACTTGCCTATCGAAAAGTATTCATAGCTATTTTCAATTGAATTAATTTTAATCAATTTTTTTTCATCACCTTTTATCTTTTGATAACCGAATGAGTTTCACCTCAACTGATAGTTTTTAACACACAGCATATGCCTAGGTAGGCTTGTCTACTTATTTCTGCGCATGGCTACCTGGCAAGCAGATGTGAACAGGTAAGTCAATATAGGTACACCGATCTGTTGACCAATAGAAATTGATATCATAGGTAAGATAATTTAATTACAAAACCAATCGTATAGGCTTGTCTGCAAAAAATCGTACATAAAATATTATTGCCAAGCTATAAAGTTTTAGAATTTTTATCTATTTGATAGGTGCGAGAGAGAAAGTAGAGCGTCCGAGGTCCGTGTGATAGAACAGGACACAACATAGCAGCTGCACCCTACCTGACCGTTGAATGTATCCGAGTGCGCATGCTCGTGTACATGTGAGTGACAGTGACAGCATTCATTTACACTCGACAGTAATTTTGAACTCTTTGATATGCTTTGTAATAAACGCATTTAACAACATAAATGTATTAAATTTTATTTTTCTATATTGATGATTTTTTTTATTTATTATACTTAAATTTTAAAAGTAACACTTATTTTTTCCCGCTTTACGGCATTTATTTGATTTTAAATAATAAATTATTCTTTATTTAATTTTAAATAAAAAATATAGATTTTTTTTTTTTAAATTTTATAATTTAAGCTTTAAAATGAAAAAAAAATGTTGAATTTTTAATTTTTTTTATTTATTAATATATTAAATTATTTATTTTTTATTATTTCATAGCTGTAAGTATATATAGTGTGAAATAATACAAAAATTGTGATCGAAATTAGAGTTATAATAAATTAGAGTTCAAAATTACTGTCGAGTGTAAATAAATGCTGTCACTGTCACTCACATGTACACGAGCATGCGCACTCGGATACATTCAACGGTCAGGTAGCGTGCAGCTGCTATGTTGTGTCCTGTTCTATCACACGGACCTCGGACGCTCTACTTTCCCTCTCGAACCTATCAAATAGCTAAAATTCTAAGACTTTATAGCTTGGCAATAATATTTTATGTACAATTTTTTGCAGGCAGGCCTATACGATTGGTTTTGTAATTAAATTATCTTACCTATGATATCAATTTCGATTAGTTAACAGATCGGTGTAGTTAACTATATTGACTTACCTGTTCACATCTGCTTGCCAGGTAGCCATGCACAGAAATAAATAGGCAAGCCTACCTAGGCATATTCTGAGTGTTAAAAACTATCAGTTGAGATGAAACTCATTCGGTTATCAAAAGAGTGAAGGTGATGGAAGAAAATTGATTAAAATTAATTCAATTAAAAATAGCTATGAACACTTTTCGATAGGCAAGTTATCATAGGCATATTTGTTTATAAATTATATTTGATAAAAAATATGTCTCATCGAGTTATCAGATCGGTGAAGGTCGATCTCCCACCGGCTCTTAGACTACTATGACTTTTTGACAAACTATTCCTGAGATTACCAGGTTTTCCAATTTCCAAAGTGCGTGAAGACATGCGGGATGTCAAGAATATTTCTAAAGAGAGCACTGCATGGTAAGCTGGAATGCTTACTGGTAGTGTGATCGTGTCTGAAATATTCCTCAGTTTTTGTTAATATCATGATCCAAGAGAAAGGCCTATGAAACATCGGAATGGATAGCATTTTGCTCTTCATAAAGAAGACCCGGCTATTTGAATTCTGATAATATATAGGTAGCGAAAATATAATGAACCCATTGATGGCAAGCCCTAGCAAGAGTACCTCCATCATGTACTGGGTTCTGATTTCAAACAATGACTTCGATAAATGATAGAAGCAATGAATTACAATTATCTCAAGCAATCTACCTCCGCAGATTCACGAATTCAACTGTTTTATTAATTTATCAATTAACACAATGATGTTCATGGAAACAACACATGGAAGATAATGATCAGATAATCCCTCTAAACACAGGGTTTATGAATTTATGACTACCACTGTCGAATTAGTGACGATTATACGAAAAAGATAAGAAAATAGCTATTTATAATTATCATGGTTCAAATACATTTCTCATCCAATTCGAAGCCCCCTGTTTGGGTTTTTTCAATATAGCGAAAAATCATTTCACGAATAATTATACGAGGGTAGTTTGAAAAGTTACTGACCTGACCTTGATGATGGCAGCTCTCGTCAGCAATAGCTACGGAATGAGTTTGTGCATCTTTTGAAAGGTACTAATAAATAGTGATGGGTAAACATCGATAGTCATTGGCCATCCGTAGTTTACGATAGTGAAGATACAACAATCGGTAATATCGATAGTACTATCGATAGTTTTAATATTTCAAAAAAATATGAATTATAATTATAACGTAACAATAGGAAACACGTATGTGTCCCTTTTCTAAAATATTTTGATTTGAACTCAATGTTTTTTATAATTCAAAATTGAAAACGTCAGTTATTTCATCACATTCAAAAACTTACCCCTAGCACCTCTGATGGACGTATGCATCGTTACTTCACACAGTTCAAACTTTTACCGCTAGTTGCTTTGAACTATCGACTATAATTTCATCTGGCTTCGTTTATATGTTATACAAATATTTTTATTATCAGAGTATTTTCAATTGTTCTTGAAACATCACATTAAAAGTGAGGAATAGTAATAATATTCAACTGGAGGTCAAATCGAGTTCGAATTAAGAATAATTTCAAAATTTCGATAAAATTTTGGGATTTGAGGAAATATTTTCCCAAAGTGTAATTTTCAAGGACCGAACTAATGCAAATAAAAAAATAAAAATAAAATCACGCGTGTTCCCTATTAACAATAACAAGTGTCGTCAATCGTAAATTTATAAAATGACAGTTGACACTTGTGACTTGACACAGTCTTGACACTGTTGTTGACGTCACAGTTAACGTCTAGTTTATACTACTTTGAAGTCGGATTTCCACTCTGCGGAAAATATGCAAGCGGATTTTCTACATCAAGCTTTTGTTAGTCAGGTTTGGTAGGATCGTAATACAGAAAATCCACTTGCCTATTTCTCCTGGCAAAAAGTCAGCATATTGATAGAAATTGGACGAATTGTAGAGAATCAAAATGCAAAGAAAATGAGCTCAAGCACAACTCGATCAGATTATTAGTAACGGAGAAAAACCGAAAAAAAACTGCGTTTTTTTTAAATTCATAACACCGCCATTTTTCAAGTTTTGAATCAGGCTCTCCACGACATAGTAGAGCTTTTCATACATAAAGTACATATTAATCACTATGTGAAAAGCACTACAACTCAAAAAGTGGCGGAGTTGGGAATTAAAAAAAACCTGATATTTTCCGGGTTTTCTGCGTTACTAATGATCCGATCTCTGTTAATTGGCCTAATATCAAATTGTGCTATGTGAATTCCTGGTCCCGGTCATGGAGTCCTAATTCAGAGACAATTAACGGAATACAAAAATGCCCTTGTTTCTGGTGAATAAATTGATTTTATAGACAAATGAGATATGTTGGCTTGATCATGAAATATCTCATATGATCAGGTGTAAAACGGCAGTTGATCTATCATAGCCCGGAAGAAACTGCAATTACCTATGCGTGTGAACTGAAATGGTGTAAATTACTCACCAGGCATTGGCAGCCATTCCAAAATAGTACAGTAGCAGGAATACGAAAGCACAATTGACGTTTGACAATCCATCTTCAGGTGATTTTGGGCAAGAACTCGATGTCCTTCCTGCAAACATTCTCAATGCCCAGCCTATGCTGACAAGGACATAGCAAAGGGCCAGACTGATCAAGGGCCGAGCTTTAACACGACCACCCCCGATTGTTAGGGTTAGAACTGCACCCAAGCTCGTAATTAGGCAGATGAAGGCCCAAACTGTCACCCACACCTGAAACAAATTGACCCAAAACGTTATCAATAGTTTGAGACAAGATAATTTATACAACTATTTCCTTTAATGAAATTACAGGCTGTAGGAAACCGATCCTAAACTATATTTTCTTTCAATTCAATTAAGAAATGAAAAAACAATTCCCTGTTTCATTCAATCAAGATATTTTCTCCTTATTTCCCATTATTATAATATTTATTATAGACTAAACATTAATTTTTCATTAGAGAACACCCTCTAGTATTCTTCTTCTTGGTATGGTTGAAGAATATTCCTTATCCCTCACAATGAATATCATTTTAATAAACCCATGAAAACCCGAAAAGGAAAAAAAATATCGAATAATACTAGAGAAAATGATTTTACAAGCTTTTATTTAGTTCCACCTGTCCCGGTGTCTATCTGTCTGTCTGTAATCAAATCTTGCAAGTTAAATTTGATCCACTTCTAGTTGCCCGATGAACGTGAAATTTGGTAGGTGTTGCATTATATAATTTTTGTTAGAGAAAAAAAAATGGCGGCTCTAAGATGGCGGACGAGAATAGTCCGATTTGACTTATAATTGGTATGTGGGGGTTTTTCGGTGTCGAAGATTATGAATTTTTGTCAGAATTCATAAAATAAAAATGGCGGCTCCAAAATGGCCGACGATCTCTTCAAAATTACAAATTCAAGATGGCGGACAAGTTTTGTGATAATGGACAGTTTCTATTCAAAATTGGTATGTCGGGGTTTTTGGGGTCGGAGATTATGAATTTAGTCGAAGATCATTGATTTCTTGTCAGAATTCATAAATTGAAGATGGCAGCTCCAGGATGGCGGACGAGTTAATCTTCAGATGGACTTCTCATTGAAGAACTTGATATATCAGAAAAAGCCCTTATAATGACGATGCATTAACAAAAATGCATAGACTAAGGCGTACTTACTAAAAAGCACAAAATAAAATAATTAATAAAAAAAAATTCGCATCTACTCTTATTAAATTATATATTGATTATCCAACTGCTTTTGAGCAATTAATAGTATCTATAAAAAAACAACGTGTGTTATAATAACTCACTATGATAAATCTGAAAAGATTCTTGGAATTATTTACGAACCGAATATCAAGGTGGCTCTGTTCTTCTGTACAAGCCGTTTGGCCGAAAGGGAACAGTCCATTATTGTTATTGAGGGGATTAATGTCACTTGGATAATTTTGACGTTTTCAAATTAAGTTAATACCTAATTATTCTGAATTTTGTGCTGAAAAAGATGAATTCAGATATCGAAGATGAATTATTATATACACCTCCAGAAATAAAACAAGTAGCTAATGTTACCATACAGAATTTATTGCCCCAAAAATCCCAAAACAAATATAAGGGTGTACCTATACAAAAATTTTCAAGATTGGTGTAGCAGCAAGAACATTAATTCATCGTTCACAGAAAATGTACTTTTGGCATATTTTAGTGAACTTAGCATTAAATATAAAGCATCGTCCCTATGGACTTTCTACTCCATGCTAAGAAGCACACTCAACATAAATAATGGAATCAATATAGGGAATTATTTGAAATTATGCGCGTTTCTTGAACGTCAATCAGGGAAACATGTAGCTAAAAAAGCAAACACTTTTAGGCCACAACAACTTAATAATTTCATGGATGAAGCTCCTGAAATATCTGGCGACAAAGGTAGTAGATCTCACAATATTCAATCGTTTTTATCATCTAGCCAATTACATGATTCATTTTAGGTTGCTTGTCCTGCAGCAGAATTGCACTCTATGCAAATTACAGATTTAGAAGATCTATTTTTATGGTCAGTGTACCAAATACAAAAACAAAAATTTCCAGAAAATTCACTGTTACGGGAAATTTATATTTAAATCTTCGTCCCACTGATATATCGCAAACGATATTATTCTTTAAATTTCAAAATGGAAAATATCACTCACAGAGAATTGGCATTAATTAATTTGAAGCAATGGGGAAATACATTGCTACATTTTTTAAATTACCACACTGTAATTTATATACAGGGCATTGTTTTTGCCGCTCGTCGGCAACTTTATTAGTAGATGCTGGAACGGCACTGGAACGCCATGGCGATTGGCGATCAACTACTGTGGCTGAGGGGTACGTTGATGATTCCGAAAAGAATAAGACAGATACTGCAAATAAAATATACAATTCTATAACACCTCAACCAGTTAGTACATCAACAACATATATGCAACAAACCCAAAATTAAACAATAAACTTGCATAATTCAGTCCCACATATTCAGTTTACTGGTTGTTCAAACTTCACAGTTAATTTTATTAATAAAAAAAATGAGTAATTACAATTAAATTTTTTATAGCATTGTTATAGGTAACTATTAAGATTTGGGAATAACGTTCTTTTTCTGTACTTGTATCTTAGTATTTATTGTTATAGTCGTAGATAAACTATAGTATTCAACTTGCGGTAATGGTCATAACTCACTTGATGAATAACAACACTCGCCTGCGGCTCGTGCTGCAAACTTCATCTGCGCGAGTTATGACCTACATTACCGCTCGTTAAATAATATACTATTGAAGACATGCTTTTATTCAAATGCGCAAAAACGTACAAAATTATAGTATTCCGTGAGTTATAGATTCAAAAGCTTGTCGCTTTTGCATTCAACTGAAAACTTCGCGCGGCAAGGCTCTTGAATCTATAACTCACGGAATAACCTACGTCGCACATCCAAATCAATTATTTTTTTCTTTTTAGCGCATTTGAATAAACGCTTGTCTTCAAAAATTTTTTTTTCATTATTTATGTTATTTATTATAAATATGTTCAACTCTGGTGACAGAAATATGTATTTAAAAGCTTCCTCAATTGGATAAGTTTTGGATACGCCTCCCTAATCGAAGTCGTTCATACAGTATACTCTTCTGCTACATAGAACACTCTCCACGAAATATAAACGCGGCATTTTTTTTCCTTCAGATTTCAGATTTCCTTCGATGATGGTGGAACCACCCTTGGACGCCTCCCAAATCGATATCATTCATACAGTATTTTCTTCTGAAACATAAGTCCCTCCCTGCAAAATATGAAGACGCAAATTTTTTCCTTCACAAAAAAAAACCGATTTTTTTTACCTTTCCAGGAGGGTGGAACCACCTCTCAGACTCCTCCCAAATCGAAAAAGTCCTTCTGATACATAAACCACTCTCCGCAAAATATGAACGTGTTTTTTTCCTTCACAGAAAAACTTTTCTCTTTTTCAGGGGGTGGAACCACCCCTTACGTCCCAAAGAAATTTTCATTCAAAAAACAATTTTTTAAGTTTCCTGGAGGGTGGAACGATCCCTTAGATGCGTCCCAAACCGATGTCATTCATACAGATTACTCGTTCGAAACATAAAACACTTTCTGTAAAATATAAACGCGGCTATTTTTTTCCTTCACAGATTTTTATTTTTTTATTTTCAGAAGAGTGGAACCACCCCTTTAGACGCCTCCCAAATCGATACATAAAACACTCTCTGCAAAATAAGAACGCGGCAATTTTTTTCTTTCACAGAGAAATCGATTTTTTTTTAATTTGAGGGTAGGACCATCCCTTGGACGCCTCCTAAATCGAAGTCGTTTGTATAGTGTATTCTTCTAGTTGATAAGACACTTTCTGCAAAATATGGAAGCGGCTATTGTTTTCCTTTATTGAAACAATCCTTTTTAAGTTTTAGTATTTTAGAGTATAATTGGAACCTCATTAATGGTTCAAACATATTTTAAGGCAATGTATATGAAAATCACATATAAGGTGACAGGCGATAGCTGTGAGAAACTCATCACCAATACAATATTCAATGTATTTTATTTATAAGCGCCGCCACTGTCGTTTGGCTGCTGTGGAGAAAATGGCTGCTAACTTCACTCTGGCGGTTCCACCTTCTACAAACTAAAAAAAAACGATTTTTCTGTGAAGAAAAAAAGTTGCTGCGTTCCTATTTTGCAGGGAGTGTTTTATGTATCAGAAGAAAATACTGTATGAATGACATCGATTTGGGAGGCGTCTAAGGGGTGGTTTCACCCTCCTGGAAACATAAAAAACTATTTTTTAACTGCCCAATTAAGTGAGTTCTTGCTCATTATCCCAAAAATTACAAAAGATCATCGTAACACATGAAATGATGTTTCACAATTGAAGAATATACACGCTCAAGCCCCAAAATTATCATACTGGAAGCTTTTCATACACATTTGGTTGTATTTTTTTGTATCGAATGGAATTCAAGGAAACGAAACATTGTATTTCAATTATCATCATGAGAATCAGAAGAACAATCAGTCCAGGCACAACTGTCGAATTCTAATTGTTTTTCTATTGCATGGCAACTATTATTTACTTTGGAATCATTCTTCTCCTTCCAGGTAGGTAAATGGGACCATCCTAACCTTATCATTTATCTCTATCAACGTTCAACGTTTAAGTTTCAATAAATTGATAGATGGGCCATAAAACTGACTCCTAAACCAATAAAACAAAAATATTAGGTAGTTTACCTGTTACTTGTGGAAATTATAGCTTTGATGGAATCTAGAAAAATTCTACGGATCTTGGATAGTGATTCCTTGTGCTCGTATAATATCTCGTTATTATTAATATAGCGTTTATAAAATGTAAATCTTCGTGAACGATGAATATAAAGCAGTGTCGGTTTTTCTGTTCCGGTAAATTTGTTTCTATAAACATACAGTTTCGGAATAATGAGGTATTGAATATGTAAATGTTTTTTGTACCGCGGTAGCTCTCCTCATTGTAGGAAAGAATGGAACGAATATTAACGTGAATTAATGAACATATTGATAGGTAATTCATATGATAAATAGAACAATAAAGATTTCCTTTGTTATAACACAATGAAGAACTTACTGCTAGTCTCCCTTTTTACATTCATAAACATAGGGCTTTCAATTTATGTAGTTTGGAAAGTTTCCACAAACGTCAAATAGATAAAAAAAGAAATGTGTAAGAGAGAATCTCTCGTGGAAAAACAATACGAAATATATTTAGGAAACGGGTGTCAGGTTATCCACAACCACAAAATACACTGAGAAAAATGTATCTCAACTGCAAGAATCTCTCGAGAGGGTAACAACTCTTTCAGTAAGTGAACATCTCATAATCTTTAGAATTTCAGTAGCAGTATAATTATTACCAATACCCCTTCAGTATCTGTTTTATTACTTCAGTCTCAGTGAAATATTGTCAGTACTAAAATCAGTACATCAATGTGCATCAAGTAGTTTCAGTACCCGATTCAGTACTCTTTCAGTATTCTCATTACCCCTGCCTGCATTTATTCAGTATTTGATTCAGTATACATCATTAAAATCTGCAGTCACTTCAGTAGTCATCATGGGCTAAATTGTTGACGCGTTTTTTCTTCAACTTCACTTCACATTATCTATCTAGTTTTATGATGCGACGGAAGTTATTCTGTTTCTGTATCATTTACTACATGCGATGTGAGTTTCTGAATCATTTGTTAACAAATTTGAGGGTGTGCTGCGTGATGTCACTGATATAAGAACCGAAAAACCTACGTCACACACCTACTAAACATTGGTATTTCTTCTTTTTACAAGCTTTTATTTAGTTTCACCTGTCCCGGTGTCTGTAATCAAATCTTATAAGTTTAATTTGACCCACTTAACGTGAAATTTGGCAGGTGTTCATAGTTCCCGTGACAATGCATTATGAAATTTTTGTTAGAGAAAAAAACAGAATGGCGACTGGAAGATGGCGGACGAGATTTGTGTTTATGGTCCGATTCGACTCAAAATTGGTATGTGGGGGTTTTCGGGGTCGAAGATTATGAATTTTTTGTCAAAATTCATATAATAAAAATGGCGGCGCCAAGATGGCCGTCGATCTCTGTGATTATGGCCCGATTCCTATTATGAATTTTGATTCAAATTCAAATTCAAGAGGCGGTTTTTTATGGTCCGATTCGATTAAAATTGGTATATGGGGGTTTGTAATCGAAGATTAAGAATTTTTTGTCAAAATTCTTGAAATCAAAATGGCAGAATCGATCTGTGATTATGGTCTGATCCTATTCAAAATTGGTATGTGGAGGTTTTCGGGGTCGGAGATTATAAATTCAAGATGACAGCTCCAAGATGGTGGACAAGTTTTGTGATAATGGACCGTTTCTATTCAAAATTATAAAGTCGAAGATTATTTATTTTTTGTCAGAATTCATAAATTGAAGATGGCAGCTTCGGGATGGCGGACGAGTTAATCTTTAGATGGTCTTCTTATTGAAGAACTAGATAGCTCAGAACTTTGCGCGATAAGCTCTTGAATCTATAACTCATGGAATAACCTACGTCGCACATCCAAAGCAATTATTTTTTTACTTCTTAGCGCATTTGAATAAAAGCTTGTCTTTAAAAAGTTTTTTTCATTAAATTTAGTATATCTAAAAGGAAGCTTTAAATTTGAATAGATATGCCTGGTCTACTGAAAACGATAGTTAGTTTGTTGCAAAATATTTGATTCTCAGAGAGCCACTACCTCAACACGCTTCTCACCCATTTGAGATTACTATCTCATTTGGAAGTGAAAGTTGGTAAAAAACTCATTATAAATGCAAATATCCAAAAAATAGGTGATATTTTTGAAGCACAGGTCATTTTCAGTAATACTTGTCTATTAAGAGAAAATTGTTTGACACTAGTATGGCATTTCTACCTGCTTTGGGTGGATTTATCCTCTTTCATTTCCAAATAGGCGTGTTACAAATAATACCAATAAAAATATATATAAATAATAATAGTTTAAAAAAACTAAAAAACACGCTTTTATAGAAAACCAGACTAAAAAAATAGAAAATAAGAAAAAAAAAATATTTTATTAAAAAAAAAGCGTGGGGTGCATGGTATCGCCTCGGTGTGTAATGTACTATATAATTATTGATACCATGCACCCCACGCTTTTTTTTAAATAAAATAATTTTTTTCTTATTTTCAATTTTTTTGTCTGGTTTTCTATAAAAGCGTGTTTTTTAGTTTTTTCAAACTATTATTTATTTCCTACTTTTTAGTGTGGTTTATTTATAAAAGCGTGTTTTTTTATTTTTTTTAAACTATTATTTTTATTATTTTTTTGCAAATTGAAAAATGTAATGATCTTATCAAATTAGGTAATCATAATCTCCGACCCCAAAAACCCCCACATACCAATTTTGAATAGAATCAGACCATAATCACAAAACTCGGCCGCCATTTTAAAGCCGCCATATTGAATTTTCCAATGTTCACAAAAGAAATCATAATATTCAACCCCAAAAACCCCTACATACCAATTTTGAATAGAATCAGACCATAATCACAAAACTCGGCCACCATTTTAAAGCCGCCATCTTGAATTTTTCAATTTTCAAAAAGAATCATAATATCGACCACAAAAACCCTCAATACCAAATTTTGAAGCGAATCGGACCATAATCACAAAACTCGGCCGCCATTTTGAAGCCGCCATCTTAAATTTTCCAATTTTCGAAAAAGAATCATAATATTCGACCCCAAAAACCCCCACATACCAATTTTGAATAGAATCAGACCATAATCACAAAACTCGTCCCCCATTTTGGAGCCGCCATCTTGAATTTTTCAATTTTGACAAAAGAATCATAATCTCCGACCACAAAAACCTTCGGATACCAATTTTGAAGCGAATCGGACCATAATCACAAAACTCGTACGTCATGTTGGAGTAGCCATTTTGTTTTTTCTTCACACAAAATTTCTTAATGCATTGTCACCGGAATTATGAACACCTGCCAAATTTCAAATCATTCGGACGACTGGAAGTGGGTCAAAATTGCGCCCAAAGGAGTCGGTTACAAACAAACAAACATACAAGTAAAGCTGATATAAAGCGTGTAAAAATCATTATTTTCATCAATGAATATACTTTTGAATGATTTTATTTGATGTTACAAGAAATTTTATTTCTTTTGTGGATCAATGGCAAGTAGTAATCTCTTAATAAATAAATCTTGGAAAATCAGTCCCAAAGGGATTTCATTTATCTGCTATCCAAAATCACTGGGTTGGGATTTCACGTCAAAAAAACGTAATATCCCGAAGATGTTTTCTATGTGAACAAGAAAACAGATTTGATTGAAATGCGTTACTGTAATGGTGATGGTTCACGTATTTTTAAATTAAATTTTTAAAACATAAGCACATATGAATTAGCAACCTGTACCCCCGCGTAACGCAGAATATGAAAATCCAATCCAAACATAAATAAAAAGTGTTATTCAGCTGTGAAAAGCTGGCTGGCAAGCTGAATAAAATATCAGACATACCAGATGGTTTGGATGATTCGCATGCTCATTTGATTCGAGTTACGAAAGAAAAATAAATCGTACAAAGGAAGCACAGTATTTGTGTTTATAAACATCGGTGATATTGTCGTAGTCTGAACTAAACAAACATTCCATTCAAGCTGTCAAAATATTGTCCTGTGGCAAAAATGGAATGTGCTTCTCATTGCGATGTCAGTAAAACTTACATATACTGACTCCATTAGTTTTTCTAAATACGTCATTAGCATAATAAACATCAATTCTAAAGCAGCATGAGAAAATAAAAGGGGATTACAGGTGAACCCTGAAACCTAAAGCATACCTATAAAAGGTTAGAAACTAATCATTGAGGATTTGATGATTTCATTTTGGATGTGGAAATCATAAACAGTCAATTCAAACGAAAAATGTTTCACAAATCTAACTATCCATAAAAATAAAATTTCATAACTGTAATCATTAAGAAATCTAAAGAGAGAAAAGTTGATTAACATAGGAAATTAATTTAATAAGTTGTGCATTTTTGCATGTGGAAAACGATCAGATCTTTTTTACGAGTGAAAAAAAACCCATTTTTTCATAGAGTGGAAACAGTAATCATTTTTCCCACTTTTTTCCAAGAGCGAAAAAAAATACATTATTTTCTCATAAGTGACCGAATTTCACTTTTTACACGCAAAACCGTGAAAAAATCTGGACTTTTTCGAAAATTATAGAAAAACAGTATTATTTTCATGACAACAGTATTATTTAAATATACGTAACATTTTCGATTATATTCAGAAATCGTATAAAACGATGATAATTCCTGAAAATTATTATTAATTTCGAAGTTTTTTGAAATGTCTAATAGAAGAATGTAAGGCACAGTGACCCCTATAAAGTTAACAAAGCCACTTGCTCAAAAACTAGCCCAATATTTGTCGAATGATTGTCGTAAATTTGTCGTGAATACAAAACATTTGTCGCGCTTTTAGTTTTTTCTATAGGGGTGGCTGTGCTAACTTGATATGGAAAATTTAGAGTAAAAGTCGAATTTCATAAATATTCTTATTAATATTTGTCGTATACGCCTTTTTATGGATATTTCCTGATATCATATCAAATAATTCATCTGATTTGTACATTTTACATGGAAAGGCAAAATATAAGTGCATTACAATTTTGAATACGAATTTTAAAATTTTTTTGATTATTAATTCTAAAATTCCAATTTTTCTACAATGTTCATTGTATATCACTTGAACAATTTTTCTTATAACCGAAAATTCATTTAACAATTATCGAATGACCAAAACACAGTTGTCGTGTGAATTTGGAATTTCCCGAAGCAGAAAAAATCAGCTGAGAGCGATTAATTAATTGGAAATTCCCTTTTCTAATAAATACCCTATATCTCGCTTGAATATTCACCTAGCAATTGTCGAATAACCAAAACATAAATGTCGTGCAAATTTTGAATTCCCTGAAGCAGAAGAACGGCGCCCATTTTTTTCTAAGGGTTGTCTGTGCTAACTTGACATCAAGTTAGCAATACTCACTGTGTATCAGTTTGAAGATTTTTTCTTACAGCCAAAAAGTCACCTAACAATTGACCAAAATATAATTGTCGTGCGAATTTTGAATTTCCCGAAGCAAAGAAAAAGGTTGAGAACGATGAATTAATTGGAAAATCCCTTTTTTTGAAATACACCCTGTATCTCATTTGAATATAGTTTATATCACTTGATTTCAAGTTAGCACAGCCACCCCTTAGAGAAAAAATGTGCACCATTCTTCTGCTTCAGGAAATTCAGAAACTGTAGGACCATTATGTTTTGGCCATTCGACAATTGTTAAATGAATTTTCGGTTGTAAGGAACATCGGTCAAGTGATATACATTGAGCATTGTCGAAACAATTGGAATTTTAGAATTATTCATTGTTTACAAAAAAACTTTTGAAAATTCGAATTTAAAATTGTAATACACTTATATTTTGCCTTTCCATGTAAAATGGACAAATCAGATGAATTATATGAATGCGATGTTGCCAAGTACTCGAAATGTTCACGAACACCAGGAAATATCCAAAAAAGGCGTATATTTTCTTTAAAATCTATTTTAGTGAGTTTTTGTTATATTCAATAGATTTCGACAATTATACGACAAATATTAATAACAATATTCCTGAAATTCGACTTTTACTCGTGGATTTGCCGTAGTGGCAGTGCTAACTTTATATCAAGTCAGCACAGCCACCCCCTATAAATAAACTGAAAGCGTGACAATTTTTTTGTATTTACCACTAATTCACGACAAATTTTGGGCTATCGATTTTCGAGCAAGTGGCTTTGCTAACTTTATGGGGGTGGTACAGTGGATCTTCGTGTTTGATTTTTGATACGATAATGAATATTGATTAGTGATGAACCTAACGCACAGTCAGTGATCTGAAAAGCGGTCTTTAGTGGTCAAATCCGACATCCTCAGGAGATGCTAATTAAATGACCCCAAGGATACGCTACATTAAAAGTTAGTTCCTAAGTATATTTTTCTAAAAGTTATACATAGGGTTGAATTTGCATAATTTTGGAGCGCAAACACCATATCTCTGAAGAAAACAATAGAAACAATCGACAACGCAAAAATCGTTTGAGGAAGGAACCAAAAACATCTGCGAGTAGGATAAGGACTAAAAGAAAAAATGATATTTCAAGGATTACTTAGTAAGCCGCGCTTGGTAATTTAATTTTTCCACAACTAATTGGCGGCAAATTAGCGGTAAATTGTGGTATATTTCGCCCCCGATTCGCTCGTGTTGTTTCGCTAAGTTCATATACATCAAACTAATTCATAATAAACAATAATATATATTCCATGATATATTGATGATTGTATGATCTTGGAAATGTTACTTTCATGCCACAGATTACATAACTAACAATGAAACGAGAATAAACAGATGCGGAATTGATCGCAAACTTCAAAGTAGCTTTATTTATATTCGAGAGATAATAGAGGATACCGCAGGAATCGAAATGTGATGAAGGGTCAACGATGTTTAAATGAAATAATTGCTTAACGCATAGTGGCAATCTTCAAAGCAATCTAGCCGACAGATAACCGAAACTTTAATATCGCAATCGATACATATCTTGAGAGTACTCGTGAACTTCAATGGGATCATTGGAATACATTTTAATTGTTTGCAATCTTCAATTCACAAAGTTTTCTCTTTATTATGAACGTATTATTGTAATTATGTTATAGTGGAGGCATCAACAAAATTCTCAACCACATGGAATCCCAAGAAATCGAACCTTATAGTTGTAATGGTATGCAGGGGACGAATGCATACTGTTCACTGCGAATTTTGTATGCCAACGATGATAGACTTCTTTTCCCATCTTGGAAAATTGATGCAAAGACTCAGTTTGCCATTTCTTTGAAAAGGATACTGTCTCAGGGACTTTTTCTTCCAGTCTGAACTGAGAACATCATTGAACAAAACATTCTGCAATATTTATTGCTTTCGTTTCGCTTCTGTCAAACTTGCATTATTGAACAGAACCATTCCTCAAAAATACAAGTCATCTTTTTTATTGCATTTCCAAACTGTAAGTACCTCAAAATTGTGGAAATTTATTAGATTATGAAAATTTCTCCGATTTCCAGACATTTTAGGAAATCTCTCAATTGAAATAATCTCAAATATACTTCCATTTTATCTTCTGCTTTCGTAATAGTATTATATTTAAAAATTTTCTTGATATTTTCTTGATTTCTTGCATTTCAAATACATTACGTGGGATTCTTCGTTATATTTTGAAGTTTTCATACAATTCTCTCTTATTTGCTTTCATTCTATTCCTGGGACATATTTCAATTAATTTGTTTGTATACATCAATTGTAGCTCTATAATTGGAGCAACCTCCTTTCCTGTGTATATGGATATCTTTTCTCATCTTGTTTCCCAATTATCTACATCATCTTCAGAATCAGTTCTCATGATTAGACCTCCTACTTCCGGTAACAAATGAGAGCCGGCACGAATATTGCGGTTTCATTTGTATTTCACATCTGAATGAATCTGAACTCAATATGGCATCACTTCCAGTAATAACTGTGGATAGCATGAGCATATCTTTCAAGTGAGCTATAAGAACTATCAAAAACTATTTTTGAATTGCTTCACATAGTAGGTATTATACGAACTCAGTCGTCTGTCATGCCTACTTTTATTGTAAAAACGATTCTTTCCAAATTTCATAATAATAATAATTCAATATTGTTGTAAAATCATATCAGGATTTAAAAAAGTATAGTTTAAAAAACTAAAAAACATGATCTTATGAAAAGTTAAAAATACTGAGAATAAAGTCATTTACCAAAAAATTCACTTTAATGTAAAAAAAGCGTGTTATCAGTTGTCTAAATATTTTTATCGCCAGCGTAAAGGTAGAGTCATTATGAAAAGTAAGTAAAGAGCATCCCACCTTTTTTTTACATTAGTTAATTTTTTTTATGTATGACTTTATTCATATTACTTTTAACTTTTTAATATATATTGCTACAGAAGCGTGTTTTTAAACTTTCCAGCTACGGGAGAAAACTCATCTCATCCACATGAGAAGTTCTTATTAATTTTTGGTGAAAGTAAATTGTAGGAGGGTCGATATGGCTCTTCAGCATCTCCGTACCTAAAACTATCAGGTCTTTTGTATATAACTTTTGGTGAAAGTACCAAGACCATACCTGTGAATTCACCAAATCTTTGAAATGTTAATTGGGCGTTTTCACCAGGGCATTCACCAAATTTGGTAATGTAAATTTTCAGCCTTCTTTATCAACCCTGAAAGTTTTTACTCTTATTTATACAACCCTCGCTCGGGAGTGCCACAAGGATCGAACTTGGGGCTTTTCACATTTTTGATATCTGAAAAATCAAAACTTTTTACGCTGATACCTAAAGCTATACAAAGTAGGTAATTGAGAATTACGAAGATTTACAAGAAGAAATCGATTTGGTATCCGCCTGCTGCTTCAAGAATCAATTAAATTTAAATATATCGGAATTTTATATCTTATCCTCGATCTTATCATTCTCTAGAAAAATGAAAACAGAACAAATATAATTTTCCTACGTTATTGAGAATAATCCAGTTAGTCGAGTAAATGAAATGACAGATCTTGGTATAACTTTTGATTATAAATTCACTTATACTTCTCATAAACATCATGCTACCTCATCAGCAAATCGAATGTTAGGTACCCCCGTAAAGCTAGCAGAACCACATTGGGATTTTCATTTTTTTTTTCTGGCCATAATTTTAGGTTAATTTATTACCCTATTGAAAAAAAATTACTCTTCAATTATGGGAAATATCGCAGGTTCTGCTAGCTTAACGTTGAGCTAGCAGAACCAAAGAGCTAATCGAATGTTTATCAAAAATCTGATCACACCATAATTTTGAAACTTTCTATTTTCCTTATAGGTTTTTTAATCATGGATTCTCTAGTTTTCCAAAGCTAGCAGAAACTAACTTTAAAATAACACCCCCGAACAAATAATTTTAGGCTCTATTCATGTGAATTTATTACCCTATTTGAAAATTATTTGCTCAATATTCAGGGAAAATATGGACACTATTTGCATTCTGTCAGATTCCATATTACTACCACTGGAATACACTGATAACTTGTTATGAATTTAGATCATCCACCTTTCCCTTTTCGATTTTCTCAAAATGTTCTCGAAGTAATTTTTTTTTCAATATACAAGTAATAATGTGGAATCTGACAGAATGCAAATAGTGTCCATTTTTCCCTGAGTGTTGATCGAAATTTTTTCAAATAGGGTAATAAATTCACATGAATATAGTCTAACATTATTGTCCAAGAGGAATTGTTTGTAGGTGTTCTTTTAAAGTTGGGTTCTGCTAGCTTTACGGTAAAGCTAGCAGAACCCATGATTTTTTTTCGAAACATATATAAGGAAAATCGGCAGTGGATTCAAACCTGAGCCTAAGATTAACCCAAAATTATGGTGTGATCAGATTTTTGATAAACATTCGATTAGCTCTTTGGTTTTGCTAGCTTAACGTTAAGCTAGCAGAACCTGCGATATCTCCCATAATTGAAGAGCAAAAAAATTGTCAATAGGGTAATAAATTAACCTAAAATTAGCCTACGATTTTGGCCAGAAAAAAAAACAAAAATCCCAAGGTGGTTCTGTCAGCTTTATGGGGGTATGTCAGGTTTTATACTGAGGAGTACAAGATAGTTCAAAAATATAGATACAATTATAACACTATTTAACGCTTATGTGAGATCTAAATTAGAATATGGGGTGTTGATCACAGATGCCACATACATTATATTGAATCTCTTGAAAAATTGAAATTCTTGTTTTCAAGGTAACAGCAATGTAACCTCAAAGGGGAACCGATTATTCCATTCTTCTGAATCAGTTTTATGTAATATCGCTGAATACACGACGAATTTATGTTACAATCTAATTTTTTCACCAATTACTACATAATGAGATCTAGTGTGCACACCTTTTTCAAAAGAACAACTTCCACGCTCCACGTCTGAGCTCCAGATATGAAACGTCATCTTATTGGGCTCATAGTAGAACAAATTACTATCTCAAAGCACCTGTCTCAGTAATTTGTAACAATTTCAATTAATTAATTAATTAATGATAGTTCTCTCAGTTGAGTATATTTTGAAATGTATTATCAATAGAACCTTTAACCTTTGATTTTTTTTCTTTTTCTTTCGATTTCTATTGTTTGTTATCATATTTCTTTCTTTTTTCTCTAGTTTTTATACATTTTTTAATTATCCCTTCTTGTATATTTTTATCCACAACTTCGTACATTTCATGTAATTGGGTGTATACCTGTTGGGAATTGCTATATATCTATCTATTAGGGTTTATGAGGATGATACCAAATAAGAGAAGGGTAATGTTAGTTCCACCTACCTATGTCAGAACTTCTAGTATTTTTCAACTAGGTACCTACTGCTAGTAAGGTTGAAAATGAGAATATTTTTCTATTAGATATGTCTCTGTATTTACCTCTGCAAATTTCTTCTCCGACTCATCAAAAAGAGCATTGGAGTTGCACCCATGCATGCATCTCCCCCCATCCTTCATATGTTGCGGGTCGCAGTCAAATTTCTGTACCGCAGGATCCACAGGGGCTCTAATATCAATTTCATCTTTGGGGCCCTCGATGCACATGTGTTCTTGATTATTAGTCTCAGGAAATCTGGAACAGTTTAGTGCATCTGGCCATGTGAACCCGAATCCCTGCAATACGGGGTAACATCTAGATCTCACACCCTCACATAGTCCTCGACAAGGTCCAATGGGATTCGTAACTTGTTCGGTACACATTGGAACATACACGGAACATAGGAAAAGTTTTAAATTTTGGCTGCAACCGTATTGAATCAAAGGCGCAAACGACTGCAACTGCAAATCTGCCTCTTTTTGAATGTCATTACCGCCTAAATTTGGCATGCCAGTCATATTATACCACATCATGCACATTTCCACTCGTATCGGCTCACATGTACGCATCAAGGGTTCCGAAATCGAGACACCCCAAGAAAAAGTGAACAACAATAACAAAAACATTGTGAGGTTATGAGACAAACGCGCGCGAACCAACTAACTTCTCGAACGATCTCCGACAGAATAACTTTTCGAAGTTCGAAGTTGATCAACTAGGTAGGTAGACGAACGCGGTTTGGAATGTTGTTATGCCGAGAGCTTGACGGAGGTTTCCGAGTTCACACGACTATTTAAATTAAGCTTTACAAGCTCCTCCGTGGACCGGATTGTTCAAAAAACCAAACAAGCTATTTTAGGCAGGTTAGTTAGTGGCTCGAGCGTGTTGTTAAGGGAGAAGGGAGGGGTGGATATTCTTGAAAGTGATTAATTGTCGTGGGTAAATTTCTTTACTGGGTTGTTTGACAGTCGGATAGAGAGCATGATGAAGTAGTTACTTTTTTATCTCGGCTTAAAAATAATTATAGTTTACATCGATAGATTTAATATCGTGTATTGATATGTACAATATTTTATTCCGGTAATTAATCTTTACCTGTTGAGTTTGGTGACCGAGTAACAATTCTCTCAAATTTATTTGATTCTGATAGGATCAATTTAATGTTGAACTTGCTAACGTTTTGAATTTTATTATATTCCTCACCAAGACTCTATAACAATATTTAAAAAAAAATATATATAACAAATAAATAAATAATAGTTTAAAAACTAAAGAACACGCTTTAACAGAAAACTAAACTAAAAACTAGAAAATAATTTCAAATGAGTTTGAAATAAGAATACAGTGATTAACAACAAATTTATTTCATCGCGTGGGGTGCTTGATGTCAATTGTTGTTAATATTTCATGGACAGATATTGGTGAAAGTAGAATCATTATGAAAATATCTTAAAAAGCACCCCACGCTTTTTTACGATAAAATAAATTTGTTGTTAATCACTGTATTCTTATTTCAAACTCATTTAAAATTATTTCCTACTTTTTAGTTTAGTTTTCTGCTAAAGCGTGTTCTTTAGTTTTTAAACTAATATTTATTTTCAACTTTTCAGTTTTGTTTTCTATTAAAGCGTGTTTTTTAGTTTTTCAAACTATTATTATTATTTGGTTTTTTAACTATTATTCTCCAATTTTGAATAGAATCGGACCATAATCACAAAACTCGTCCACCATTTTGGAGCCGCCATTTCGAATCCTTCAATTTGGACAAAATAATCATAATCTCCGACCCCAAAAACCCCCACATACCAATTTTGAATAGAATTGGACCATAATCACAAAACTCGTCCGCAAGTTTGGAGCTTAAATCTAGAATTTTTCAGTTTTGACAGAAGAATCTATATCTCTTACCACGAAAACCCTCAGACCAATTTTGAAGCAAAGCGGACCATAATCACAAAACTCGTCTACCATATTGGAGCCGCCATTTTGTTTTTTTTTTCAAACAAAAATTTCTTAATGAATTGTCACCGGAATTATGTACACCTGCCAAATTTCAAATCATTCGTACGTCTGAAAGTGGGTCAAAGTCGGGCCCAAAGGAATCGGTTACAAACAAACAAACAAACATACAAGTGAAGCTGATATAAAGCGTGTAAAAAATTATAGTTTGAAAAAACTAAAAAAACCAGCGTAGGTATATGGCAATGAGGACTAAAAAGTTGAAAATAATAAGAATCAAGTCATTGACCAAAAAATTTTATTTTACGTAAAAAAGCGTGAGGTGCTTGATATCAGTTATCTTAATATCATTATAAAAAGATGAATGAAGTTAGTCCGGGTCTATGAGGAGAGGCGGGAGACTTTATTCCTTGAATATAGAACCATTGAAGACGCTGTATATTGTTTTGTATGTTATCTGTTTCCCAAAGGTGTAGGGCGAGAAAAGTCAAAGAAAATGCATGGATTACTGGAGGGGTTATGTACTGGGGCAAGATGAAATCATCCTGATCATCTAAACAAGAAAAACTTGCTTACATTTCAAATCAGCTCCACATAATACTATACGACTACAGCAATTTTTTAGTTAAAACAAAACACATCGATATACTTTTGGATAAAACAAAGCGCAACATTCTTTTAGAGGAAAATCGGATTCTCTCGGAAAATACTGATGTTGTTAAGATTTTAATTGATATATCTACAACTTTAGCTCGCCAGGGACTTGCTTCCAGAGAAAATGATGATAGAAATGAAAATTTTTATCAAATTGTGTCACTTTTTTCCCGGCATAACTCTTTAATAAAACACTGGCTGGACAACAAAAAACTTTGAGCTTACCATACTACCTATACGAGTTCAAAGTCGCAAAACGAGTTTATCGAACTTATTGGTAGCGAAATCCGGAATGAAATAAAGAAATGGAGGGAGCTCCATTTTTTAACCGACGAAACCAAAAAGGAGGAGGTTCTCTAGTCGACGCGTATTTTTTTTTATGTATGACCACGCCTAACTTTTCACTGAGACGTCCGATTCCGATAATTCTTTTTTCAGTGGATAGGGTGTACTTCGAAGTTGGTCCCATTTGAATATAAAAGATGAAATCCACCCCTAAGGGTAGCAAAATGAAGGATATTGATCACTCACCCTCTGAGTTCTGGATCCGTTTTTTTACTGGGTTTTTCGATTTGGATGATTCTTTCCTTATTAGATAGGGTATACCTCATAGTTGATCAAATTTGGATTTCGAAAGGAATTATCCACCCTTACAGGTAGAAAAATAGAGGATAATTGATTTTTCACTTCTGAACATTGGTACACATATGTAGTTGACAATGACAGATTGCTACTGTCATCATTTTTGTTCTCCTACATCCGTCACAATCATTTTATTCTATGAGAAGATGGATTGATATACAAAGTAATTAAATAAACTTACCAGAACATCAAAAATGATTTATATTACAACAAATAGTAAAAGTAGATAATCATATTATTTAACTGGTAATAGATGAAGTAAGATGGGTAAGTAAGTATTTTGGAAATAATCAAAGAACAAGTAGGTAGTAATAAGTAGATTTCAGCCAAAAAAAATTGAAAAATAAAAACTTTTAAACAAAAATTGAACCGATGAAATACGGAACTGAAAAGTAAAAAATTAATAAACCTCCTTAGTCTCAATAACTAAGCTGCCTAAACCACTGTGAGTAACTAATTTTTAGTCGGCGCCAATAGAACAATCAACGAAGATCATTAAATTACTTCAAGAAAATTATCAGAATCCGAACCATCATTTTACGCCTTACCTAATTCATTTGCTTGTTTGTTTGGCGCCCTCAAAATTAGTTACTTACATTAGTTTAGGAGCTTAGTTATTGAGACTAAGGAGGTTTATTTCATTTTTTACTTTTCAGTTCCGTATTTCTTCGGTTTAATTTTTGTTAAAAAGTGTTTATTACTATTATGGCCGACCATACCCAGGATACCTCACGTAAAGATATTTTGTCTTTAGTTATAAGGATGATTGATAAAATGGTTTTCTAAAAGAGAGACTCATTTCCATTTCTGAAGCTCATGATAAAACGGGTGATGGCATTGCTAAAGAATATGCATATATTACAGAAACTTAATATTAATGTCTCAAAACTGGCTTTTCAATCCTATGACTTCGCATCTGCTATGTCAGGAAAACAACAAAAGTTGAGTGAAATAGTTGGTCATACAGTCAAGCTCATAGGATTAACACTGCTGTTGAACATAGCTGTCAAGCAAGCCCAGTAATATTTGATATGTTCAATATCATGGAAGAGTTATACGAGTTTTTCAATTCAAGCAATAGGAGACACAGTTCCTCAAAACCAAACTTGAGGAAATTGCATTATCATTAATGTGTGTCGAGATAGGTGGACAGCTAGAGTTGAAAGTCTTCAGGCTGTTAATATAGCCATGAAAAATAACGGGGCATTACATGACATTGAAAATCACCCGAATATAGATCGCGTGACAGAAGGAGAAGCCTATGGTTTAAGCAAGAGGATACTAAGTTTCGACTTGATATTCTGATTGATGTTCCTCAAAATAGTTTTATACAAACTGAAAATTTTAACAGAGCTTATGGAATTGACAAACTTAAACATTATAGATGGCATTTCAGAGTTAGAAGGCACAATAACAAGTCTTTCAAAAATTCGAAGCAGCGACAATGAATGGGCAACCTTATTGAAAGCGCAAAAACATTTTCACAAAAAAAAAACGGAATTTCGCCAGAGGATGATTTTCGCAGACATCACAGAAGACGTGTTGCTCCCAGAAAACTTAATGAGTCAAGAGAAAACACAATCGAATTAGACATTATTCATTTTTTTGAAAAATTTATAACTGTTTTGGATACAAAACAACATTTTTGCAAGATAATCTCAAAAATGTAATGAATAATATTCAACCTACAATGAAAATTTTATACCAGTCATTTCCAACCAATCAGATGCTTTATTTCGACATTGTTACTATGGTAACCAGCAAATTATCTGAAAATTTTTCATCCACATTAGCATGTAGACGTAAAATTACTAAGTGGAAATTTCCCGGCACATGACAGCTATCATATAATTAGACAAAAATAATATTGAAATAATATTGACAATATTTTTTATTTACTTGCTTTATAAGTTGGAAATATTACAACAATTTATTAAGGTGTAGATTCTATAATATCATTGGTTAATTTTAATTTCTTCAAAAATTCCACTTCTACCTCCTCTTTCCTAAGTGGTGAATAAAACACAGAACCGGTGTTTTTTTTAACAATATGCCTGTGTTTCATAAAATAAAAATAATACTGAGACACCAGTTCATTTCTTTGAGTATTAGATTTGTGTCCAAAGAAGGCACAATATCACGCAGAATGTTGCCAATCTCTTTAAATAAGTTTTCTTGCTCAGGATTTAATCCAGATTCTTCCACTAGGTATGTTAGATATTTTACATTTTTATGGTACATTTTAATGTGTTCTTTGCAAAAGGAACACAATTCATACGATTGAAAGTTCATTTTATTATCACTTTTTTACTAACTTATGATTGTATACAATGTTAGGAGGAACTTATGATGCCACAAATAAAATATTGATTGACAGGAGTAGTGAATGTCAAATCCATGGCTAACTTCACAAAATATTTTTTTAACCGGCAACATACGCCATCAACATTCTATTTAGAATAAAGAATAAAATATCCCGATTTCCTGAATTATTTGAAAAACAAATTATTACCGCTAATATTAATTTTCCTTAGAACTAAACCTAAAAGAATATGAAAAATATTTAAGTATATATGTATAGGTATAGTTATATATTTTTTGCTGTATATCACCTTTGTTTGTAGTCAATATTGACATTTCCGTGAAACCTAGTAAGAAAATTATATGAAATCAATTATTTTTATATAATATCTAGCTGACCCGACATACGTTGTCCTGTCCACATTTCTATGTTCCCTAAAATGTTTTTCCCGAAAACTCTCGTCCGCGTAGAATTTGTTATTTTCTATGTTTTCCTTTATGTTGTTCCATCTAGACTATTCTTCTGACTCCTTCCGCTTACTGTTGTCCCGTTATCCCGTTTTTTCTTCAACCCGTTATCCCCTTATCCTGTTTTTTTTTATGTTCTGGTTCCCATTTTCCGCTTATCCCGTTTTTTCTTCATCCCGTTATCCCGTTTTCCTTATCCCCTTATCCTTCATCCCGTTATCCCGTTTTTTCTTATCCCGTTATTCCCGTTACCCGTTTCCTGTTATCCCTTTTTTCTATCCCGTTATCCCGTTCTCAATTTATCGTACTACAATTATTATATTCGATTGCCATCTTGCAACCCTATTGCAGATCTGTGGATAAATTGTCCTGTTATCCTATTTTTCTTCATCCCGTTATCCCGTTCTCAATTTATCGTACTACAATTATTATATTCGATTGCCATCTTGCAACCCTATTGCAGATCTGTGGATAAAATAAAAAAATAAAAATCGCGATGGAAAAAAAGGGGTTGATCGTAGAAGGGTGAAAATTTAGGGTTGTATGTATTTTTGAATGCTGTATCATAAAAAAATAAAAATAAAAGATTTTTATCTGGAAAATAAAAATAAAAAATTAAGGGGTGGACCACCCTTAACATTTGGGGGGATGAAAAATAGATGTTGTCCGATTCGCAGACCTAACCGGTATGCACACAAAATTTCATGAGAATCGGTCGAGCCATTTCGGAGGAGTTTAATTACAAACACCGTTTCACGAGAATTTTATATATTAGATGTATCTGATATTATAAATTATATTTTACTAGGGAACGGGAAAAATAAAAAAAATATATCCCGCAATACGAACATCCATTCATTTTTGATGAATATTGACATTTCCCTGAAACTCAGTAAGAAAATTGTATGAAAACAATCAATTTTATATAAACATTTATCTGATATTATATATTTTATTTTACTAGGGCACGGGGAAAATAAAAAAATATCTCTCGCAATGCGAACGTATCTACTTTCATTTTTAGTCAATATTAACATTTCCCTGAAACGTAGTACGAAAATTGAATGGAATCAATTGATTTTACATAATAGTTTATCTGATGTTATATATTTTATTTTACTAGGGAACGGGGAAAATCAGAAAAAAATCTCCCCCAAAACTCCCATTACACAGCCTTCTATTTATTTGTGAATAACGTCAAAATAAATATTTACTTAATGTTTTCTATTTAAATATAATTCCGGTATAAAATTTTCTTACCGAATCCCCCACGTGCTTGAATTAATTGCGGGAAATTTGTCTCGTACATGAATTTTTAAAGAAAATTCATGTACTCATAAAATGTCCGGCAATAATTCATGCTCTAGGGAGATTATAAGTGAAAATATTTCCTCTACCGTTGTCCACTGATCTGCTTTCTATTCAAAGCATTCATTCTGTCATTGTATTATACCCTCCTCCTGGAGAAAAACCGGATGTTTATGCTCTTCAGGGAGATCTAGAAGTTTTTTTTGAGATATGTATTAAGAGCAACGTTGCATCAATGGATGATATTATGAATATAGCAATAGAAAGTAAGGATATTCTGAGGCTTTCCTTTCGACTGTGTCAGCTTATTTTCACTGCAGGATATTCGGTAGCAAAAAACTAAAGATCACAATTAAATCTGAAAAGGACCTTTGTGACTCAATGGATATTCAACATATAATAAGGGCGTATACTAAGTTAAAAACACGAAGAATACAAATTTTCCTAAGAATTGATTTGTGTATTGAACAATACGGTTTATAATGATTATGTGAATTATTTCTTTGTTTCTCAAGCTGAGAGTTCATTTTAGTTTTATTTCAGTAAATCAAAACAAGTGTTTTTTAATAATAAAAAAATTATTAGATATTAGATGTTTTATCTCATATTGATATTTGTTGACAGTGATGAGTAATGAGTACCTATGTCCATAGAAAATCGCCTACAAATCTCCCCCCCAATAATACGCCTTCGGTTCGTCCCTGATAGCACCCCACGCTTTTTAACAATAAATAATTTTTCTTAGTCAATGACTTTATTCTTATTATTGATAATAATAAAAATAAATGGACTTTATTCATCGATATACAGTGTGACCCATTTAAAATGGAACCACCCCTGTAGAATACGCATTTTTCAATCAATCTGAATTTTATTTTTTTATAATTCAAGCATCAAAAACTGTATTTTGACACAAATTTTCATAACTTAAGTTTCATTTCCAAGGCATGGTTTTTTTCTTTGTCAAAAACGGCAAAAGTTTATTAGGTAATTTTTGGTTTCAAATTTGACTACACCACTGGATTTGTAGTCACTATAAATAAAAACCATCGAAATTTCATGCAAATATATTGGTTAACAACGAAGTTACAACAACTTTAGTTTTGGAAACAAAGTATTTGATTATAATTTTTATTTAGATTATAGAGATATTAAAAATCTGGCAACACTGCTGATACAAAGTAGATCACCAGTGAACTTGTACCGTAAATATCCGAAGTCAATAGCTCATTCCGTTCTACAGTTATAACTCATGAAATTATGGTAATGTGAGCGATTTGAGGTTGAAGCGATATTGTAATAAAAATCTGACTACGCCACTGGATTTGTGCCGAAATTACACTCCAACAAATAAAAAATAGGTGAAAAATATTCGGAAGAGATACGATAAATGTGTCGAACTAAATGGAGGTTTGGTAAAAGCCACAAAAATTCAAATATTTAATTTTACAATAATGTTTATTTTAGTTTTAGTTTTTGCTTAATGACCTTTTATTGTTGAATAAATACTTTAAAACTTGTTTCTGTTCATTTCGTTTTCATCGGCTATGGAAGAATGTATAACTTGAAATTAAATTTCAAATTTTCTGTTCCTTTCGAATACACTTATAACCTACACTTAAATAAATGATTTTAAGGGAATATGATTTACAATTCCAGTGCCCTAGTCAGATTTTTATCACAAAATCGCTTCCACCACAAATCGCTCACATTACCATACTTATAACTGTAGAACGGAATGAGCTATTGACTTCGGATTTTCATTGTACAATTTCACTGGTGTGCCACTTTGTATCGACGATGTTGCCAGATTTTAAATATGTCTATAATCTAAATAAAAATTATAATCAAATACTTTGTTTCCAAAATTGAAGTTGTTGTTAAATAATATTTTTTTATTAAATTTTGATGGTTTTTATTTATAACGACTACGAATCCAGTGGTATAGTCAAACTTGAAAACAAAAATTGCCTAATAAACTTTTGCCATTTTTGACAAAGAAAAAAAACCATAGTGTGCCTTGGAAATAAAACTCAAGTTATGCAAATTTGTGTCAAAATACAGTTTTCGATACCTTATATTAAAAAAAAAAAATATCCGAAATTGATTGAAAAATGCGTAGTCTACAGGGGTGGTTCTATTTTAAATTGGTCACACTGTATAAGTAAAAATGTATACGCATATAAAAAAAACAGGAAGAAATTTACAGCTTAACCCGAATATGATTAAAACAAGCCAGGTAGTAGAAATAAAATTCAAATCGCAAATTCAGGAAGCAGCATGAAATAAAATATATCATAATGCAACATTAACTAGGTGAACAATAAACCAGGTAGTTAAAGCATGACAGTATCTATTTGAACTCAACCAGCAGATCCCAGATATTCTTTCAGCTTTTTTTTAAAGTTGCGAATGGTATAGTGTTTAAAATCGTTAGGCAGAGAATTATAGTGTTTGCTCGAATTATACATGAAGCTTCGTGTGAAGCCAACTGAGGAGTGTCTAGGTATGACAAAGTATATCTCTGGTGGAGGTAGTTCGGAATTTTTTTAACTATAATCTTATGTGTATTGACGAGTAGATGATGCTTCCAGAGTTCTAAGTCTCAACCAACCTGATGCCATATTTGCGAATACCGTGTGCTAGACGAATAAATTGTTTTGAATTTTTTGTAAACATTTCAAATCCATAGATGATATCACAGTATGAAAGTTTTGCTAGTATGAGTGTTTCACAGAGTTTCAGTTTGAGGACATATCTCTTCTCTGGTACAACTGGTGTGAAACGTTATAAGAACTTTGACAGCTAACGTGTTTGTGGAATCCCTGACTATTGGGAGACTATCTTGACCAAGTATAATTTGGATTAACCCTTAAATTTCAAGTCGTTTGAGTTTAGGGCCTAATAGAATTGACTGACACTTCTTTGAATTGAGCAGAGGTTATATGCTATCGATATATCCAGTAGGTTTTGTAGATCCTTATTAATTTTGTTTACGAATTCTTGCCATTTGTTTTGAGGAAAATAAAAGTATAACTGAGTTTCATCGGCATAGTGGTGTATAGTACAATGGTTTATTATATTGTAAAAATCACACACTTATATATAAATATATATATACATATATATATATATACATATATATATATATATATACATACATATATATATATATATATATATATATATATATATAATATATATATATATATATATATCAAATATAACGAAAACAGAAGTGGTCCCAGAATGGGGCCCTGTGGCACTCCATAATTAACAGGTAAAGCGCTCGAGTATTTTCCACCCAGACCAACGATTTGTGTTCTAACTTAAATTAGAGCTTCATTGCTGAATCCAAAGTGAATCAGCTTTGCACAGAGGGCGTTGTGGTTGAGTGAATCGAATGCTTTATGTAATCCAAGAGTACCATCGTTGTTATCTATGGCATTTGAATTATCTTGGGTGATGCTGATAGGAGTAGTGCTATGAGATTTCCATTCACAAATGCGTGAATCTGGTCTTTCAAAATCAATTCGAATGCTTTACATAGGACGGGTAATTTGCTTATAGGTCTCAAGTGGGATAGTTCTGTTGGATTTCCACATTTTTGTAAAGGAAGTACAATTGCTTGTTTCCATTCATGCGGAGGTTATTTTCCAATTTCAAGATATCATTTTCAACATTTCAGTCCTTATTGCGATATATATTTTTTCAGTTTTTTCAAACTATAATTTTATTTTTGACTTTTAAGTCCATATTGCTACAGAAGACGGGAGAAAAACTCTTCGACTGATTCATCCAGATGAGATGAAAGTTATTAATAACTAAATTTTGACGAATATGCTGAGAACCAGTGCATTCGCCATATATTTGAATTGAAAATATTTCCAATATTCACCACCTGGCCCCATCATCAGATCAGCTCCAAGATACCAAATTATAGTATTGTCCTACTAGAAGTAGGTTAAAATTGACTTCTAAGATTTGATTACATTGTTCGTTAGTTACAAGTGAAGCTAACGATGTATCAGTCATTCAATAAAAGTGGTTTTATTGAAATATTACAAAAATACCTATACAGGTTTAATGACACAAGACCACCATACACACAAAGATAAACAAACAACTGAAGGAAATCGCCATTCGTATTTGATACTACCCACTTTTTTCATTTTTTTTCATTAAACAAATCGACAAAGAACAAAAATAAAAAGTTAAATAAACCCCTACTCATTTTTTAACGAGATTAAAAACTAAAACACAAAAGAATAAAAATACATAAAATACCATGTGGTGATTGTGAAAAAGTATACATAAGACAGACAGGATGATCGAACATAAACGAGACCGCAAAAATATTCACAATCCGTTAAAAATAATAACGAGCCTTGCAGATCACTCTAAGTCTCCCTCCATCATTCTTTTGATTTCGAATCACTCACCATCATAGGTCAACAAACAATTTTGAAAAAAGACTCCTTAACGAAATGATAGAAATAACGAACATGAAGAAAATCTGTGATAAAAAATCGGACATCGACAACCTCAACACGTCATATCTCAATCTGATCAAACAAAAATTGTAAATCGTTGTCTGGAGTAGGTTTATTTAAATGGGGAAAACATAAGAAAAAGGTGGTTAGATATCAAATACGGTTGGCGATTAACAGTTCAGTTTGTTTTTTTATGGTGGTCGTGTTTCATTTAACCTGTATATGTATTCATGTATTATGTCGATTTTATTCTTTTCCGTTTTTGTGAACAAGGAAAACCAACCTAAATTTATGTGTATCTCGTTTGTCCTTTTCTTCAAAGCTTTTCTCCTATGATCCATTGTTATTTAAAGCAATCTTTTTAATTTGTTTTATATATACATTGTTGACGAACTTTATTCTAAATGGCTTGTTTTTTATATTTCAGTGTCCTGGAGATGAAACAATAAAGTTTCGAAACGTCGACAATTTAAAATTTTGTTTTCTTCTTCTTCATTCCGACCGAATTCCCACCAATTCAACACTTGAACTACTAAGTATAACAAGAATACTTCAATTTGAATTATTGGAAATGTTTGAAGGAGCAGATATATTCTAAGGTTTATCTTTGGTTACCAAAGATGATGAAGCTTGGTTTTGAGGAAGAACCTGCACAAACGTTTCCCCACCTTGGATCATTAGAGCCACCTTTGTTTTGCAACAGAGGAGCTTTTCCAACAACCGTAACGCTTTAATACATTTATATCCGCCTCAGCGTTGGCTGACAGCATTGCTGACGTCTTCCTGAAACAATGCCCGGTATATTTTTCAAGATTGCCTAATTTAAAGAATCCGGCTATATTTTTGGGTGCTCCTCCTATTGAATGAATGCCCACTCTTTGGTTTATACATTTACCTTTTATATAAACAATAACAAATGCATTTCCCTTTCCCCTTTCAACGTGATTTTCGGTCTGGTTGATACTGATAACTAACTGGGATCCCGTGTCCACATCATTTAGATTTTAGTGTTCATCTCTCCTACACCTCTCCACATCTAGCAGTGCCACTTCCTGTAACAATTCTAAATATCAACCTTTTCTACACACGCTTTATTAGCTTCACCTATACAGGGCGATTCAAAAGTACTTTGACAAACTTCAGGAGGTGATTCCTCACAATATTCTAATATGAATTGTCCGAATAAATATATGTCCGGAAACGCTTCGTTTCCAAGATACAGGGTGTTAAAGTTTTATTTTTATTTTCGTTTTTTTCAAATAACTTTCGAAATACTGACCTTAATTAAACGAAAATTGGTATTGAGAGATTTTTTGAAGTGTCAAATTCGAACCTGATTTATTATTGCTCTTACTCGTAGGGGGCACCACCTACACGTCTCCTTCTTTTTTGAAAATTCATAACTTTTTTGAGCGTACTTCTAGCACATTTTTCATTAAAAAAACCAATTTTTTTTCATATCTACAAAAAAAGCAACCCTTGTCACAAGTCGCTATAAGCAACCATTTTCTGGATATTTAGACTTGAAAATTTCAAGTCGATTATTTGAAATCGATGCGTGTTATTACCATTATTTTGCATTTTTCACAAGAATGCTTAGGAAATGAATTTTACGTTTGAGTAAGAAGTTTTGGTTTTTTGTAGGAGGCGCCACCTATTCTATTTATTTTTACTCGCTTGAAATAGTAATTTTTGTATCAAAGGTGCAAGATCTGTATTTGTTTTAATAAAATTCGCAAGAAATATCAACATTTTATTTCAAAAAAAATTTGAATACGTAGAATAAAATAAAATAAAGGAAACTAAATTGTATTCAAATGAATTGTTTAAAGTGACCACCTTCAGCAAAGATACAGGCATTCAGTCTTCTAGTCATTGAATCTCGTACCCGTTCAAAAATTATTGGTGTGTTTCTTATTGTTTCACAGGCGTCTACTATTCGGTTTTCAGATCTTCCTCGTTCGCTACTGGAGTTTTATAAACTAGTGACTTCAAATGTCCCCAAAAATAAAAATCTAGCGGGTTTAGATCTGGGGACCTTGGTGCCCATGCCTGGTTAGGTTCTTCTACACCCCTACCGATCCATTGATTTGGATAGACAGTGTTAAGGAATTCCCTGGCTACCACGCTTAAATAGGCCGGAACCCCATCATGCATAAACCACATGCAGATACGAATTTCTAATGGTACATTCTGAAATAGTCCCACAATTCATTTTCTAAAAAGTCTCTGTAAGTTGCGCAATTCAGTCGGAACGGAAGAAAGAAAGTAATTATCAATTATTGCCGCCTATACATTTACAGAAAATTGATACTGATAATGTCTTCCACTAACTGAGTGTGGATTTTCCAGAGCCCATACATGTTTGTTTTGAAAGTTTGTGATAGCATTTCGGGAGAAGTTTGCCTCGTCCGTGAAGAGTACATATCTTAAAAGTTGAGGATTTCCAGCCAATTTTCTCAAAAACCACTGACACATAGTAATGCGTTGGGAGAAGTCTCGTGGCAAAAGACCTTGTACCTTTTGAATATGGTATGGATAAAATAGTTGATCGTGGATAATTCTCCAATCTGTGGACTGAGTAGAATTGAGAGCTTCAGCAATTATTCTTGTACTTGATTCTCCTCGAGAGCGTTCAATACAGCTTCTTCCAATTCTGGGGTTCGGACTGCTCGTGGTCTTCCAATAATATCAGCTGCCCTCTTAAAGCTACCTGTTTCTGCCAATCGACGGTGGAGACCAAAAATCAATCAATCAAAAAGATTTATTGTTGTTATATGTACATGTCATTAGAAAAACTTAACCTACTATATACAATTTTAAAAAAGATTTTCATTTTTGGTTCTTCCTGGCTTCATCCAGGGGGTGGACCATTCTGCTTGCTTTCCAAGGGGGAGCGAAGGGAATGGGCTTGCTGTTGTTGGGCAATTCTTTGGGACATAATAGGGAAGGATTATTAGGTACTTATGTTATTCTTGAGACCCCTCCTGCCTTTGCCTATGGGTCTGTTTTCTTATTGTTTTAATTTCGACAATTGTTGTGTTTATGTCCTTCAAATTTTGTTACTAATTCTGATCTTTGACAGGAAAATTGGTAAAAACCTGCTTTAGATAATTCTACGCGATTTTCGCGTTAGGTCAATGCCGAGGTTTGCTGCTCGGAACATTGACCGTTGGGTGATTACTCGTCTATTTCGTTATAGAGTGCCAGACTCTGAAAGATGACACCGTGTTTTCTTGCCATATTGGCCCTGATGTTTGTAATGTCCGCCGTCAGCGGGCTCTTAGGGATGTGGAATCTATAAAATTTGTCCGATATTTTTCTAATGAAGTCTGTGATTTTTTCCACCTTAGACAGTTCGCGCAGGTCATCCAGTCTGATGTATCTGCTACTATTTGTAGCGATACGAAGCGCTTTATTCTGCAGTCTCTCCAGCCTCGATAACTGAGTTATGGGTAGACTGCAGAACACTGGACTGGCGTATGTCATCGCCGGCCTTATTATTTGCTTGTAAATTTTAAGCTTATTATCTTGTGATATGTTGGAATTGCGTGCAATGAGGGGGTAGGTGCGGTTTATCGCAGCCGCCCCCCTCTGCAATGCCAACGTGATATGCTTATGCATGTACATACGCCTGTCTAGCTCCACCCCCAGGTATCTCACCGAGGGTTTCTCCGTCACTTGGTTGTTTTCAACCTTTAACTTCCCGAGGATCTTCACGTTGGTTCGTTTCCTCGTGAAGTTAACGACCTCCGTTTTGTTTGGATTCAACTTGATCTTATTATTCCCCAGATATGGCATGACCAACCGATCCAGATGTATCTGGAGCTGCCTAGCAGCCACTTCGCTTTGAAACGAGTGGGCATAGATCGCGGTGTCATCCGCGAACATGGCCGTACTCGTTTTAGCGAAGGTCGGAAAGTCACTGGTATACAGGGAATACAGGATCGGTGACAGCGAAGACCCCTGTGGGACCCCCGCTCCGACTGTGTAATCCGGCGAACTAGTGCCATTCACATTTACCCTAAAAGCCCGCCCCGTCAGATAAGACTCTAGGACTTTCAAAAGGTATGAGGGCATGCCTATTCTTGCCATTTTTGCGATTAACCCGTCTATCCAGACCGTATCAAACGCTTTTTGCGTGTCCAACAGGACCATAACTGTGTTGTGGTCTCTATGAAAGGCTTCTTTCACCCCGTGTACAACTCGGGCCACTTGGGAGGTCGTTGAATGACCCTTCCTGAACCCGAATTGCACCGGCGGGATGATTTTCCGCCTTTCCTCGAAGTCCACAACACGCTTCAATATAATCTTATCCACCACCTTGGCCACCACACTAAGGAGTGAGATAGGCCTGTAGCTTTCTAGTGCGTTTTTGTTTTTCCCGCTTTTTAGTAAGGGGATTATTTCCGCCTTCTTTAGACAGTCCGGATAGTGTTGCCACTTTAGGACTGCGTTAATTATATATATCAGCTGAACTAGCGATTTTCTCGGGAGATTTTTGACTAGAACGGTGTCCAGCTTATCTAGACCCGGAGCTTTGTTTCGTGGCAACTTTTTGATGACCCCCTGGACCTCTTCATAGTCTGTGAGGACTTTTTGGAGTTCAGGGGGCTCCAAGTTTATTGCAGGAGAGTCTTTGATGTTTCTTGCAATGTTGGTAATTCTTATGTGCTCTTCCAACGTGTCGGGTTCCGTTTTGTGGACGTTGCTAAAATATTCCCCGAACAGCCTAGCTTTTTCCACTGGTTCCGCCACCGAACGGTTGGGCCCAATCACTATAGCTGGCACTGGTTCCCTCTTCCTGTGGAATCTTTTGGCCATATCCCATAGTGAGTGGTCCCGCACGTCGAGGGCCTCGAGTTTGCGATTCCACTTTTCGTTGTTATTATCTTTAATACGCTCACATATTTCGGCGCCAAGCCTCATAAAGTGTTCCTTATCGTTAGGATCTCGAGTGGTTTGCCACTTCTTCCTTACTCGATTTTTAATTTTAATCAATTCTTTGATTTCGAGTGGGATCGCAAACTGGTCGCCCCTCACGGTTATTTTCCTGGTTGTCCTATCTCTAGCAACTTGGATGTTTTTAATAAATTTTTGAGTTTCGTTGTCAATCTCATTTTTCAACATTTGTGGCTTCAAAATTGTTACTCCATTCAGTATGGATCTAAATTCTCTCCAATTGGTTGACGAATAGTCATACCTTCTTTTTTCTATACTTTGATAGCTTTTCTGGTTCAGGTTGAAGATTACCGGTGAGTGATCCGATGTTAGTTCGCTATATGCTATTGGGTCACTCATCTCTTTGACATTTTTATAGACAACCAGGTCTATAACCGTCGGCGACGTACCATTGAACGGGTAGTGCGTGGGTTCGTTACTGCTCCCTATTATGACTTCGTTGTCCAGGGAATATTTTAGCAGCGTTGTTCCATTTGCGTTATTTTTGGTTGGATTACCGTTCCAGTCATTATGTCTCGCGTTAAAATCCCCAGCCAGTATCACCTTGTTAGCAACACTAAACAGGCTGTCTAAGTCTCTGGCTGCGAATTTCCTTTCTGGTGGATTATATACTGTAAACAGACAAGTGCCATCGTTAAATTTAATCCCGGCATGCTCAATTATCGTGTTTAGTTGTGGTATTTCAACAAATGGAATATTATTCCTAATTAAAATGGCTACACCACCAGCAGCCCTATCACCTCCCTGTCTGTCAGCCCTGATGGTGGCAAAACCCCTGAGTTTTAAGTTATGTTCCTGTCGGAGCTTAGTCTCGGACAGAAGCATTATATCGATAGAATGTTCATGAATGAAGTTGCTGAGAAGCGCAAACTTCCCAGCAACTCCATTCGCATTGAACATGCACACCCTCATACCCTTAATTGAGGCCATTTCTGAAGAAGAAATATACGGCGGCAATTTCACGATCCCCTTCGGGGGTATTTCTCAGCATGTCGCAGAGTTCTGTCAACTTCTCCTCGACTTTGGAGACATTTACTAGGCTATTTAATTCTCTAGATATATCTATTAAATTGTTACCAACAGGGTTTCTAGGTTGGGAGCGGGTAGGGAGCAAACCTGTTGCTGGCTGCGTCCTTCTGTCCCTGGGAGGAGGTCTTTGGTCTCTGCACTCCCCCTGGCTTTCGTCTGTGTGGAGTAGCGCCGGTTCACCGGCGTACTCTCTTCTCGACCCACGGCCTTGGTTGCCTGTTTGGGGCAGCACCTGTCCGTTGGTGTGCCCTGTTCTCGGCTCATTTCTTATACCTGTTTGGAGTAGCGTCCGGTCTTGGACGTACTCTCTTCTCGGCTGCTCCTGAGTTCTTCGTTGTCTTTCATTTGCTCTCTGTTGCCAGTAGTTGGTACGGGGGCCTGGAGCTTCTTTGTATCTGGGTGTTTGTCTGGACTGCTGGTTCCCTATCCTCTCGTCCATGAATCGCACTTTCCGGATGTAAACCTGGCAGATTTTAGCGTTGGCTGGATGCATTCCATTGCAATTGCAACATTGCGCTGGTTCCTTATTCGGCTTTGTACATTCTCTGGTCTGATGCTCCTCTACGCATTTCACGCATCTGGGCGATTTTTTGCATTTGCTGGTCGCATGCCCCCATTCCTGGCATCTATGGCATTGGGTTATACGCTTATCAAAACGCATAACCTCCCATGAAATTACAGCGTTTAACACTATTCTAATTTTGCTTTTGAGATAATTGAGCTTTATGCTTGAGTCTGTTGAAACTATGAAGAGCTTCCTTTCAACATTTCTCATTCGCCCTACTCTGATAGCCTCTAAACTTTGCTCTTTCAGGTCTTCTATTATATCTTCCGGGTCTGGATTATTTTCCAGTCCCCTGAGGACAAAGAGTGGACTTTCTCTCTTTTTTTGTGTAGGTATGGTACTTTGCATCATCCCATCAGTCTGCGTTGGAATTCCTCGTGGTCCTTGTCAGTAAACGTTTGTATGGTTGTGCTTTTGTTACTAAATTTGATTGTGAATTTATCTTCTAAGCTTGCCTCTATCTCCTTCCTCGCTTCGTTCCTAAACGGTAGGATTCCTGTGATAACAATCGGAGGCATCAGTTTCTGTCCTGTACTTTTACCCCCTTGTTTGGGAGCCTTTCCTGGTTGTGTTTGGGTAGCTGGTCTATTTGTTGCGGGTTTTTCGTGGTTTGCACTTGATTGATCCGTTTCTTCCGTTTGTTCTTGAGCTCTCCTTCCTTTCCTATTCGCTGACCTTCTTTGGTTTCTTGTCGATTTCGTGTTGCCTGTCTCCCTGCCCCTGTTACTTAGTGCCTGGAATCTATTACTAGTAGCGATGTTTGTTACTACCTGTTCTGTTCCTTTTTTCCCCGTTTTTCCTGGGGTCTTTCCATCGTTCCTTATTTGTGATGCTTTGGGTTCCTGCAATTTCGGGTAATTCCTCTTGTAGCTACTTTCTTGTTCTATCTCAGGTGGGCACATTATTTTGGCTCTTGTCTCCATAAATTCTATTTCTTCCTTATTTTCCTCCATTAGCTCGTTCAGCCAAAACTTGTATAGGGCCTCCCTATGGGCTTCAGCTACCACGTAATATGGCAAGTCTTCGATGATATCTCCATCATATCTCTTCTGTAGGGCGTCTCCCTGCCTTCGTGTCCTATTTTCAGCTTCCCTTCTGATGTCTCTCAGCAGGAGGTTATATTCGTCTGAATTTCTCAAAATATCTCTTCCGTGGTTTTTATATTTCCTCGTATTTTATCCTTCTTCCGGTTTTGATTTCTGTTCTCTCTCCGTCTTATTTTCATATTTCCTCGTATTGGTTACTTCCCTTCTTGGAATTGCTTTTCCTCCGGTTGTCCCTTTTGCTTGGATTATTTCCTCTTTTTTGTTAGTGGTTCCAGATGGGCCTGCTTCCCTTCGGTCCGGTATTGAACTTTTCGGCTTTTGGGGCTCTTTTTGTTCATCCTTCGCTTTTTCGGCTTTTTGGGCTTCTTTCTGTATTTTTTCCCTTTCCTTTTGTAGTTTTTTCCTATTTTCCCTTTCTATTTTTTCTTTTTCCTCCTGCAAGTTGTATTGTATCAGGTCTATGAACATTTTCTGACTCCCTTCCGAAATAACTTCTTCAGGTTTCTCCTTCTTTCCCTCGTTTGGGTTTCTTTCTATTTCTTCGGTTTCCATGTTCCCGGGGATCTCTTTGCCCTGGGTTAGGTCGATTATTTCTTCGTTATGTCTTTTTTCGGCCTCTAAGTTGATTTTTTCCAATTCTTTAATTGTTATTAGATCGTACCCCACTAGGAACTCTGTGTCCCGTATGGGCCCCATACACCTTGTTCCTACTGTGTGATCGTCCGCTCTGACATAGTATTTGTGATTGGGGGATTCTCCTCCACAATCACATTCCTTTGACTTAATTTTCTTTTTTGATTTTCCATCCATTTTCGTTTCCTCGCTAGTGCTCCCATATTGGTTTTGGTGGGCTTCTTTCTCTCTAATAGCCCTCTGGATACTTTCAAGGTCTTTCTTGGATATGACCTTGAATCCACACGCTATTTCTGTACTTTCCAGTGAGCCAGTACACTGTACTTTAAGATTGTGGTTTTCTGCGCTTGCTAAAAATAAGTGTTTCTCTAGCGTGCCTCCACATATGCAGGGAGTGTTAGTTATCCTTTTCTTCTCGAGGTATTTTTCATCCCATTGGGCTTTTTTCGTGTCTTGTGCTTCTGGACTTAGCTTCTTTTTCTTGCGTTTTTGAGCCGTTGCTCCCGTTACTTCCTCTTTTCCCGAGCTTTGGCTCGATCGTGCAGATCGGCTTTGGCTGCCGCTTCTTACCAACCAAGAGCGCCTCCTCATTGGTGCTGGTTGTTTAAATTCATCGCAACTGGTACTTTGGGTGGACAAGTTCAGGTTTTCGTGGGCCGTGCTCCCCCTCCCCGCAGTCTTTTCGACTTCGGACGGTCCGGGGGGGTGTTCCACTACTATATTTCCCCCTGGTGTTGTCTCGTATGTTCCTACTGGAATTTGAAATTGTGTTTCTTCGAAAGTTTCCGGGATTACGCGATAGGTGCCTTCTGTGATATGGCGATCCATCTCTCTATTGATTTCGATCATTGCCTCGTACACTCCCTCGGGCATGATAATTTCATCGGTTTCCACATTTGGGATCATTGAGCTTATGCTTTTCCCTACTTCTGATGGGATTGGTATGCTTTTCATTGGGCCTAACATAAAGTTTGCCTTTAGTGTTTCCGGCTGAGTTGCAAGTGGAGTTCCCGGGGTGGACTGGCAGTCCATGTATCCAGGCGTGCCTGGACTTTCTGGGCTTTCCGAGTCCTTTTCCTCATTTTTTGTTGACCAATTTGGTTCAATTTCATCTGTTTTGGGCTTATTTCCGTTGTCGTTCTGTTCACGGAACGCTTCCTCAAATTGATCCTGCTTAACCTTGCTTTCTTGGATTGCTGGTCTGTCCATAGGAGGGGGGGCTTCTTTGCAGGTTTCCTGCAAAGTTTCACTCTCTTTGGACTTGAGCTTGTCCGGTGGTTCCTTTTCTGGTTCCTCCTTGTTCATGATTATTTCATTCGAACTTCAAATGAAAAATATTTTATGCGGGTTTTGATTCAATTTTACGATTTCTCGTGACTTTTTCGCCTTTCGCCTCTTGTGCGAGAGTTTCGAATGAACGATCGATCTGGTTTTGTTCACAAGGTTGCTTCTTATTGGCAGGACACGCCCATGTGGGTGTTGCCGAAAAATTGAATTAGTCCAGCGCCAGTCGGCCGGGGGTTCAGTGCCTGGGCTTCCAAGTTCGAAGTTAGTCTCGAACTCACCCAGTCAAATGAATCCACCCTCAACGCACTGGCCACTGCACTTTCGCGAAAACTTTTTTCGCCAATGGACTGGCCACTGGTTACTTAACTAGGGCCTACTTGTATTTCGGCCCTATTCAGAAAAAAAGAATTTTAAATTCTTGCTCAAAAATGAGGATCTTCACTTGAAAAATAAATTTCGATAATTCGTAGCAAAGTGAGGTTAGAGTACGCACATTCACTCTCTAGGCCTCTCAAACTGCGAATCTTGGAGACCAGTGTTGCCAGGAACATGAGATTATTATCACCAGATCTGAATTTCAAAAAAATCACCAGCATTAGCGCGCATGCGCCAAACAGTTCCAAGGTTCAATAATCATGAAAAGATGTAGCATTCCAATGTGTTTTTTCATAGAACGCTATTTTCAGAAGGGGTGGCGCTTGTTACGTCGTCATAAATAAACGGAAGAACGGGACTCATGTCATGAGAATTCTTCTTCTTTTAAAGAGCGTCAAGTCAAGAGATGTGAGTGGCTGGTTCAAAAAAATTATTAGAAGAAGAAATGTTAATGTTAGGTTAAGATATATAATCAATTAAAAAACTGAATTCAAATCAAATATCCAAAAATAAATAAATATAATTTCTAGGTAACTAGAGTTCTTTATAAAGGCAAACATTTATGAAACAATAAAATATATCGAAAATAATAACATCAAATAAAGATAAAACATTCTAGGAACTCTGTTATTCATCACATATATACAACAAATATTTACAGGTTACTTATAAATGTCTTTCAAGAGTATTTATGCAAATCTGGCTTGATATCGAAATCATAACAATTTTCATTAGTCAAATATCTTTTTGAATGAAGTATTGCACTGAGAGTATCTGGCTGTAGTTTATTTCGGGATTTAGTTTTGTTTAAACTAATTTGGCTGAAGACTCTTTCCACTGCTGCACTACTATGTGGCAAACATAGTAAATCTTTCACAAAGCGACTAAGGTTTGGGAAAGCTTCCGAATCATCACCTTTTTTAGTATTAGCTACACACGCCCAAAAGTCACTCATCTTCATAGTTGTACTGATATCTGAATTCCTCAGTACCTTCCATTCCCTTTCAAGCTCATTTATATCACTGACAATGTTTTTGAAAGTATTTGCCACATTTGCAATTGTTAAATTATCCTTGATATTCTTCGGATCCATAAAATTAAGCAGCTTCAGAGACTGTACAAACTTTGATCCAAATGGGAAACGCTGGTGCAACTGAGAAGCAGCCTCCACATAAAAATCAAGGCATCTCCTCCTGAACTCTTCTTTCTGAATCTCGGTGTACTGGTTTTCAGAATTGAATTCTATGAAAACCTTTGGTGGTAAAACTATTTGGTTTAGTGTAAGAAAAAAATAGGATTTTTGTATTGGATGTTTTCGACTTGTTTTGGGTTGCCATCTTTATCTCTGAGATATTTGGAATCAATAAAATTTTCCAGAATTATTCTGAATGTGGCTTCCATTCGTTTATAGAGCACATATATTTTTGGTTGTTCCGATTGGAACTCCAAGTTTAAATCAGTATAATAGGGTAGAACAAACTGTAAAAAGAGCAAATAACATTTATTTATTGGATCACATAGCCGGCCATATATAACTTCTGAAGCTGCCAAGTGATCTACAAGGTGCTGATCCTGGAAATACAATTTCAATGCCTGATACTGCTCTAGTGTTCTATTCACCACTGACGACAAAGAAAGCCACCGCGTGTCACATTTTCGTAGAAGTTTGTGTGGTTTAGCCTCTACAAATGCTTGGAATTCTTTAAATTATGTGACACGTTTATAACTGTTTTTGAAATAGCCATGTATATCCCTCACCAAATCTTCAGGTCCTCGGGGTAATTTGTTGCATGCGTAGGAACTACAGAGGGCAACCGAATGACAAATACATTTCATCACAAAGAGTGATGGGACATCCTTCTCCAATAACACCTCCAATGATAATTGGGAACCCATCATTGAATTTGTTCCATCTGCTGCCAAACCTAGTAAATTTTGTTTATATGGAATCTTATATTTTGTAAAAAAAATTACTATTTCTTCATACATGGCATTTGCAGTAGATGAAGGACAGTCAATTAAGGATAAAAACTCATCCTCTAAAATGAACTTATCGTTTACAGTTCTGACAACAAGCGCCAAACACTTAATTGCAGAAACAACAGTAGCTTCATCCACCAATAAGGAAAATTTTGAAGATCTGATTTTCTGCAAAAGTGTTTGAAATGAGCATCCACCTGTTACATTCTTCAGCTGTACATTTGGTTCTTTTCAGTGTCATACCCTTGACAGCTTCTGGATGGTTTGCAGCCTCCTTCAACAGGTTCGTTAAATGATCCACACTATTGAACGCAATGTTATGTTCAACAATGAACATAGATGCACGGATTTCAAATTCTTTAGTTTTATTTTCTAAAGTGCTATTATTTCTCAACATTTCTGTTATTGGTCTGATGATGAGCTACTGCTGAATATTTTGTTTTATGTACAGCTGTTGTACCATGTTTTTTTGCTGCTACCAATCCTCCTTGCAAGTCTTTGCCACATACCTTGCATAGGAAATAATTACAACCCTTAAGGCTTTTATCAATCCATGGCAATGTATCTTGCCATTCTCTTCTGTATTTGTGTTTATAATTTTTTTTAAATATTTTTTCGCGTGGAGGAGTATTATCAGTATCCTTACTGGAATTTCCATCAACCGCAATCATTTTACTTTCAACTAATAATTACTAAATTTTAACCTCCATTGCTCTATTGACAAATTTAAAATTGACAATCAACTCTATCCTAACCACAATTTTACCGCAGAACAAACATGTGATTTCGTGATTTCAGGTTCGTTCCTACTACTTTTACATAATGAGTAATGAGTAATTCAAAATTTTGACAAATTAGCTTTGTTCGCGTTCACAAAACAAACGGTTCGAAACCATCAGGAGCGCAGTTTCACAGAACTGTCCTGAAATAGTTCGTTCTGTGAAACTGCGCATGCTCCTGATGGTTTCGGACAGTTTGTTTTGTGAACTCGAACAAACCTATCGCCAGTTCACCGAAACATTCAAAAATCACCAGAATTGTCAATTCTCACAAAAATAATCACCAAGTAACCTTGGAAGTACTGAAATCACCAGATCTGGTGATAAATCACCAGCTCTGGCAACACTGGTGGAGACTGGTAAATGTTGGAGCTGAAGGCAGTACTCGATTAGGAAATCGCTCCTGGTAAATACGTTTTGTTTCGCGCGCATTGTCATCCGCAAGGCCATAAACGAAATGCATATCGGTTAAATGAGCATCATTGTTCAATTAATCCATTTTTTCAAAATTATATAGTGTTTTAAAACTTACAGAAACTTCAATAAAACAACAAAACGTTTAACTGTCACAGAATATATAATTACTAAAACTACTTACTCAAACGTAAAATTCATTTCCTAAGCGAATTTGTGAAAAATGCAAAATAATGGTAATAACTTCAACCCGCATCGATTATCAAATAATCGACTTGAAATTTTCAAGTCCAAATATCTAGAAAATGGTTGCTTATAGCGACTTGTAACAGGGGTAGTTTTTTCACGTAGATATGATAAAGGTATCGATTTTTCTACTGAAAAATGTACTAGGAGTACTCTCAAAAAAGTTATGAATCGTCAAAAAAGAAAAAGACGTGTAGGTGGCGCCCCCTATGAGTGAGAGCAATAATAATATCAGGTTCAAATTTGACCCCTCAAAAAACCTCTCAATATCAATTTTCGTTCAATTGAGGTCGGTATTTCGAAAGTTATTTGAACAAAACGAAAATGAAAATGAAACTTTAACACCCTGTATCTTGGAAACGAAGCGATTCCGGACTTAAATTTATTTGGCCAATTCATATCAGAATATTGTGAGGAATCACCTCCTGAAGTTTGTCAAAGTACTTTTGAATCACCCTGTATGTCTGTATGTAACGGAACCTTTAAAATAAATGTTTACCCCATTCCACATCATTTGAAATTTTGCACATGTATTAAGCCCAATCAGCATCATAGTGACGGAAATTGAAACTGCAACTTCGAATCGGTGGTTATTACGTAATCTACCACTATACAGTAAGAATTTTATAATAATAGGAATTTTTGTTTTGTATAAAGTGTATATTTTCATAAGTTTGCAAAGCGCCTTCAACTTTCGTCATCTTCAGTCGAAAGCGCTTTGCAAAACATAAGAAAATAGCTTTTCACATTTAAGTATTTAAAATTTTATATTTGCATGGTTGAATTCACGTAATTCCCATCTATGGTAGCCACTCCACAGTTCATAACCTGTAATGTTTCGGTAACCATCCTTTACCACTTAAATATCACTAAGAAGTTACACTCACTTTCAATAGAGTATGATAGTTCGGTCACGTTTTAGTAACTTCCATCAAACCTTCAATGTGGCAGACACTTGATTGTGATATGTGGCGATGGTTGCCACGTTCTCATTATCTCCAAAAGGAATTTCTCCATCAGGTGACCGAGGATTGGTCCGCGCGATGACGAGAGCTAACCCAACTTTTCTCAAATTATTTTATTAAAAAAAGATTGTTTTACCTGTGAAACGTGAATGATATATATTCAAAATGAAATGGGTTATGCGTTTTCAATAGACAACTTCTCTTGATTTTGTATAAAAAGGATAATTGGAGGGTCCACTGCAATAATGATGGATGTCCATCTTTCTTTGTTTTGAGATAATTGGGTTTTAATTTTATAAATGGGGATTATTGTAGTTTTTGGAGCTGTGTGCACGTAATGAAATAGTAGGTGTGAAAGAATTTTGTATTTCGTGCAAAATTATTTTTATTTTTAAAATCGTAGCAGAGCGCTTTCGACTATATCATAGTCATCATCAGTGCTTACCTGCAAGTAAGTGATGCCTATATAAAATTTCATCTAGGCATTACTTACTTGCAGGTAAGCACTGATGATGACTATTATATAGTCGAAAGCGCTCTGCTACGATTTTAAAAATAAAAATAATTTTGCACGAAATACAAAATTCTTCCACACCTACTATTTATCATTAATGCCGTGAACACCTCTGACGCTGAGCGTTCTAGCCATGTATCCAATTATTGAAAACGTATTTATCGCGGGACTGTAAGCGATACTGCTGAGTTTGTAAACGAGATTACTAACTGCATATATCAAGTGTCCGAATGACGTACTTACTTGGAATGAAAGTTTTTTTTTTTGGACATTCATCATTATTGCAGTGGATTCTTCAATTTGAATAGATTGGATCTCTGACTTGCGCGCCTGCTTAATATTCAGTATATATTCAGTATCGGAGCTTTTTTGAAAAATCACCGCATCCATTTAATAAGTATTTTTTTAACCTGACGCTAAATATGACAGAAAATGAACGTAGAAAACCAATTATTCTGTTACTGTTGGCTTCCGATTTACAGATAACTAGATCAACAACTTACATTGCCACGTTTGTGAAACTATGGTGACAATACTGACACATGTGCAAGAACGACCGAACATCTACTGCAAATGTTCACCGAAAAAAAGCAACAAAAATTATGCAGTATGAAATAAAATGTTATACGATGCACGTCCGGGAAATGTCATGGAAGTACTCGCCTAGAAATTCCAGACTTGGCTCCTTCGTCGCCTCGTCCGTAAATATCTAGACTTACTTCAATAAGCCATTTCCCGGACTCGAAACATAAATCACTATTACGGAGCAAGTCCGGAAGAAAGTTTCCGGGCGTGTCGCGAACACTTTTTTTTCGTCAACCGTGTAGAATAATAAATGAATAAAGCACATTTCTTCATAATATTCATTTGTAGAACAAAATTAGGAACATTCTAATTCTTGTTTATAATAATATTTGTATTGAAATTCATCAATGCTAATATCAACGGGATTTAATTTGTTGAAATGCTTGGTATAGATAGATAATTTTATTAATCCTTTTTGTTACATATTTTGCTGTTAGGACAAGTTATAGTTGCACAGGTTTATATAGTGCGCGCGTAAAGTATGGAAACATGAAGATATCTTTGACACCCCGTAAGATACAATAACACAAATTTTGGTTATGTATATCAGATGGACCAGCGATTTTAAATTTTATATTTTCGACGTTGCCAATAATGTACAGTTTCTAAGATATACGAACAATATGTTTTATTTTCAAATGGGACAACCCGTTTATTTTACAATTTTCTGTTACAGTTTTTCATTGCCAATGCAGCATACAAACTGTTGATGGCCAATATTGACCATTAATTTAAAGAAATTGGGAAAAAATTTTGTAATTAATATTGCAGTGTAAACAGAAAACAATACCTCGAAAAAAATTTAAGGAGATGTTCAATATGACCTCCTTGTCTTTGGAAACAGAAATCCAATCTGAATTAAAATTCATCCAAGACTTTTCTAAACGTTTCCGGATAAATTAGTGCTATCTCCTCTGTAATTCTGTCTTTCATCCTTATAGTCTGTGGCCTTTCACATACACTTTGCTTTTAAAATAACCCTCAAAAATAATCTAGAGGTGTCAAATCCGAGATCTTGCTGGCCATTCGATAGCTCCTCTTCTTCCAATCCAACGATTTGGAAATGTAATGTCGAGAAACTCACGAACGCCTTGAATATAATGAGGTGGCGCTCCATCTTGCTAAATCCAAATTGATCTATTCACGATATGAGGATTTGTATCATCAGGGGAGAGTCTGGCTAATTCTGGAATTGACTCTAATTCTAAAAGTGCCCAGTATTCTTCAGCTGTCATGGTTCTATTCCAAAAATTAGGTCCAATAATGGTATTATTAATAATTCCTGACCACACATTGATCTTTTGTGGGTACTGCGTATGTGCCTCCACCATCCAATGAGGATTTTCATCTGACCGGTACCTGCAGTTTTGTTTATTGACCGTGCCATTCAACTGGAAAGTAGCCTCATCAGAAAAAAGCATTTGAATAAGGAAATTAGGATTAGTGTCGAATCTATTTAACATTGTTTCACAGAACTCTATTCTGCGATCTGGATCGTCCTCGTTCAGTTCCTGTACCAATTGTACTTTATAGGGATGCCATTTTTTTTTTAATATTCAAGAACAGTTGTTTGACTGATGTGATTTTCGGTTGCAACAACTTTAGTAGCCTTATGAGGGTCTTCAACCGCCGACAAAAAAATGTCAGTTTTTGTTTGATCTGGAATAGCAGGGCGGCCACTTTTTGAGAGTTCTCGTACATGTCCACTTCCCTCAAATTTATGAATAATTTTAGATACAGTACCACGTGCCATAGGAGTTCTGTCTTCATACTTGTTAATAAATACTTCACATACCTGTTCGTGTGTTCGTGTCCTACAAATAATGTCGCAAATAAAACATACTCAAATTTCATAATATTATGGTATTACCTGTAACCATATCCTTTTAGAATTAAAATTTCAATTCTTTGACGCTCTCTAGTTAGAAATGCGTTCCTATTGTATTTCTTAACCCCTTGATTTTTATCCGCTGTGTAATGATTCTCTATTTTCAAAAAACTATCACGACGTACCTACTGACAGTAAAACCTACTCGATTTAACGAAATGAAACCGATATTCATATCATGTTTATCAGTACAAAAACAGCAAATACTTTTTAAACTTCAACAAATACCAAGTGGCCCATTTTATTTTATCTTTATGTTAATATCAACGGTTGCAATGAAAATATATTTTCCTAATTTCTTAAAATTAATGGTCAATATTGGCCATTAACACTCTGTATGCTGCATCGGCAATAAAGAACTGTAACAGAAAATTGTAAAATATACGGGTTGTCCAATTTAAAAATTAACATTTTGTTCGTATATCTCAGAAACTGTACATTTTGCAACGTCGAAAATATGAAATTTGAAATCGCTGGTCCATCTAATATACACAACCAAAATTTTGTTAATGTATCTTGATATAAAAACTAATTTGAAAAGGACATAGCAACACTTTACCGAGACAAAAACATTTAAAAATGAAATTTTCAAAATAAACACGATTGCGCATTGCTCACTTCAAGTGTAAATTCAACTACCGTGTAAAAACATTTTTCTGATAAAAAAGTTGAATTTTTTTAAGGTATGAGGTGACAAGTTCTTCATATAATTTGGCAGTGAGTTATAAATACGAATACCTACAAATTTAGAAGATTTTTATATTTTGCGTGATGATGTTTTCGTGTTGTGATCATATTTTTTCTCCTTTTATTATGATTATGCATTTCTGCTCTCATTTGTAGGATACCTTCATTTTCATGTATACAGTGCTTCTCAAAAGTCCTCTCCCCCCCTCTCATTTTTGGAACAATTATACATAAACAAGTGAAATTTGGAAACTGAATATTTAAAGTTGTAAACTTCTCTACTAGTGATGATAGATGACGAAATCGTCAAAGATGACGTCACAAGGCCATTGTGACCAATAATTTTAAATGGAACCCTACGGCAAGCGACACCTCTTTTAAAAGGTATCGAAAAAACCTATTCAATGATACTAATTTTGTTTGTATTTATGGCAGCTGTGATGAATTAAATCAGTTAATACTAAAATTCAAAATTCAAGCTCCGCCTCTGGATAGTTGTCAAATAAGCTGACGTTTCTGTTAGTCTCCCTAATTCGACGTTTTTGTAATTGTCCAAGTTTTTGTACATTTAATAATTTGTGTATTGTTGATCGAACGTTTAACTGTTTTAGCAGCTTTTGGTACTTTCAATATTTTTGTACATTTCAAAAATTTGTTAAACTGTTGTGAGCCGAACGTTTAAGTGCTTCGAGAAGCGAAATGGTACGTGGTACGTGCTTTAGGTGATGAAGTAGCAGCGATCCTAATTCTTGGTGAAACTGGACAAAATATTCATGCAGCAGAACGCATTTTTAATGAGAGGTTTCCCGATCGCCCCGTTTCGAGGACTTACTTAAGGGAGCTTCTTCGTAAGTTTGAAACAACGGGTAGTATAAATGGTGCGAAACGATCTGGTAGACCACAAATTTCTGATGAGAAAAAAAATTGATATACTGGCAGAAGTAATAGTTAATCCTACTTCTTCAAAAACTCACGTTGCATCTACCTGTGAAGTCAGTCGAAAGTACAGTACACAGGGTGTTGAAAAAAAACAAATTTCATCCATACAAATTGAAAATGGTTCATCAACTCTCAGACGACGACCCAGACCGAAGACTACAATTTTGTGAAAATATGGAAACTAAAATCAACCAACAGCCAGACTATGTCAAAACAATTTGTTTTAGTGACGAAAGTACTTTCTATCTAAATGGAAATGTAAATACACAGAATGTGAGGTACGTGAAACACATACCCAATTTCCCCAGAAGGTGAATGTTTGGGCAGGTATCCTGGGAAACCACATTGTTGGGCTTTTTTTTTTGAATACTAATTTAACCGGTGAGGTTTATCTGGAGCTGTTGCAAAACGCAATAGAACCGTTAATCCTTGAAATTTTGGAAGATAATCCAGATGAATTCGGCAATTTGGAAATAACATTCCAACAGGATGGTGCTCCTCCACACTATTACGGTGCAGTAAGACGGTATTTGGATGAGGAGTATCGTGGTAGATGGATTGGACGACGAGGTTCAACGGAATGGCCAGCTCGATCACCGGACCTCACACCTTTGTATTTTTTTCTGTGGGGGTACCTTAAATCGAAGGTTTACGCCACTGAACCTGACAATATTGACGTTTTAAAACAACGTATTGTTGCAGAATGTGAGGCTGTTTCCGCAAACACATTTGCAAAAGTACGAGAGTTTAAAAATAGGATATTTCACTGTCAGGAAGTGAATGGAGGCCACTTGGAGCAATTTCTTTGAGTAGATACTGATTCTTAAATCTGTAATTAATATCATACTGAATGGAATTTAAATTTTAATGTTTACCAATGAGCCATTAAAACTGCCATAAACACAAACAAAATAAGTATCATTGAATAGGTCTTTTCGATACCATTTAAAAGAGGTGTCGCTTGCCGTAGGGTTCCATTTAAAATTATTGGTCACAATGGCCTTGTGACGTCATCTTTGACGATTTCGTCATCTATCATCACTAGTAGGGAAGTTCACAACCTTTAATATTCAGTTTCCAAATTTCACTTGTTTATGTATAATCGTTCCAAAAATAAGAGAGGGGGAGCGGACTTTTGAGAAGCACTGTATATGTTCATGTTTTCAAAATCAACAAACTTGTAACTATCAATATTTTGTTTTGTTGGAATGATTATCTACAGGAAGTTCTATAATCCAAATTGAATATCAATGTCAGTAGTGCTTTTTGCTTTATGAAAATCCTGTCTGATTCAGTAGCTAGTCCCCTGACAGCAATTTATACAGTGCTTTCGTAAAGTACTGAATAAATTAATTTTTAGCCAAACTATCCATTTCTGAGGAATCTCCTGAAACAGGTCGATTCTCAATCTCAATTTGCCATATTTATAAGGGAAAATCAAATATACAGGGTGATCCACGTTTGACTAATGACGTCCGCGACTATTTTTTCAAATGGAACACCCTATATATTATTCAAGTTTTGGAATCTCCATGGGAAGTTGATACTAAAAATATATCACACATAGGGTTTCTATACAGTGCCTCCGTTAAATTCAGTGCTCTCGTAAAGTAGTTGATACATTCGTAAAAAATTAAAGGAATCATTTTTGGAAAGAACGCCTGAAGCCGTCCAATTTTATTTTTATTCGGGCATTCTTTCAAATTTAATTAATAGATGCAGAATGATTCGAGTAGGAGAAATGACGTCATCCGTATTTCTTTAGATTTATATTGATAGTACAATTGCTGTTATTCTGTATGTTAACTCCAAACGATCATTTTGGTAATACTAAATCAAATGGCTTTTCTTGTATAATGTTACAAGTATTATTATTGTTCTCGACTTCGACATTTCCACTTTTCTTGATGTCACCACTAAAAAATACCGTTTCCAATTTTCACTTTTTTTTTCCACGGACTGCTCCACATAGCCTTCTGCAACGATCGACGATAGCCATTCACCATGATTAGTCTCAAAATATCAGCCCCTGAGCCAACTAAAAGTGACGCAGAGGACCTTCTAGAACTATGACCAGTATATTTTGCAGTATTAGGTAATCCAAGAAATTATGCAATTAGACTCGGGATTTTTGCAAAAGTATTTATTCCGACTACTTGAGCTGTACATTTCCATTCCTATACTGAAGAAAAAAATCTGGGATTTTCTGCTATCTTAGGACGCAGTGACATGTACTTACGTCAAATTTCAGCTGGATTGAATTTTTGTTCAATGTTATTTGGAACTACAAATGTTCTTTGTATTTTCGTATCTTAATCAGAAATTTCAACAATTTTATAAGAATCCTTGCCCTCAATATCATGTATTGTCATTTTAGAAAGTTCGTTCCGGCGACAGGCGCCTGACAATCCCATAATCATTACTACTTTCATCAATAAAAATTTTTCCTCCGCAGCATTCATTCCCTCTTCTCCCGTGAAAACGTTTGCTTTTTTCGGCTTATAGACGGCAATTTTTCTTTGGAGAAATGCCTTCACTTTGGGATAATGACCTATATGTATGTTCTTGTTAACAGCTAAAGTTGATTTTAATATAGGAAACTTCGACCACAGGGTTGACGACTCCATAGTTTTAGATTTTTTTTCCAAATACGCAAGAATGATGGGTTCTGATACCTTAGATATTTTTTTCTGAGAACACCAACTATCAAAATGCATCATATTATTTTTCGTGTAGTAGTCTAGACTTTACTGGTAGGAGTTCTAAGCTGTTTCTACTGACTCCATCACATCGGCAGGAATATCAGATGTATCACTAAAATCACGTTCTTCATCCATAATTGAAGCGATATTTTATAAATTTAAGAAAATGATCTAATTACGCTTGTACAGTAATGGCGACTTCAATAATTGAAATTGTTAATATGCACCCTGACAACCTAATACTTGTTCCAATTTTTCCTGGTAGGTATGTATTGCGATTGACTGAAATAATTTTGCTTAATGTCACTGTCACTGCCAAAACAATAAAAATTGGACGTTTGCTTTCAATACTTAATAATAAAGGGTATTTTCATTTTTATATTAAAAAACCAAAGTATTGGAAAAAATCATGTATACAAGTCGAATATGAAGCCTCTTTTTTGCACTTGCGAGGTGCATAACTTCTCCCGCGTGCAAAAAAAAGTAGCTTTATATATATGTATATATATATATATATATATATATATATATATTTTATTGAGAGGAATCGCATCAACTATTTCGGTTATTAGCGGACATTAATATATTAGTATATTACGCAATGAGCTCAAAATGATGCCCATTTTGCATGAGTATGAAATTTGCAGCACGAGCCGAAGGCAAGTGCTGCAATTCATACGAGTGCAAAATGGCCATTTTGTTGCGAGTTGCATACTATACTTTTCCTATGACATATCGTTCACGTTTAATACATCAATACATTGCAAAAACTTTGAAAGAAATAAACTGATGATATTTCATTACTCCGAATTCGCCACTAATGGGCTTTCTATCAGAATAAAAATATAAATTGAAGAAATATGGAAATATTTTCTTTATTGCTATTTCTAATGGGAACACAGAAATATAAGCCTATAAATGTATGTATCTAATTGAAGTTGAATGTGCAATTATTGAATATCATATTTGGAGAACTTGATTGCTGAATACTTAATTCTTTCCGAAATTTGATAATTTGTCGACGTTGAAGTAGACGGCTTCTCGCGATTTTCCATTTTTAAATTCGTTGGTATGCCTGATGGTATGTTCTGTATTGCATTTGCAATTTTATTTGCTATGTCAAGCTTACTTTTCTTCGATTCATCAATATATCCCTCAGCGACTGTAGTAGATTTCCAGCCACCGTGGCGTTTTAAAGTGGTTATGTCACCTCCAGCATCAACAAGAATTGTTGCGGAGGATCGGGAAAGCAGTGCCCAGTATATAATTCGTAATTTGTCAATTTTAAATACTTGGCAATGTCTTTTCCCATAGCTCCAAACTTATTCAGACCTATTCTCTGAATGGTACACTTTCCTTTTTGATAATTAATGAAAAACCATAGACCATTCTGAGGGCGAAGATTTGGGTATTTTTTATAAATTTCGTAGAATTTGCCAGTTACAGTAAAATTTCGTACTATTTTGGTTTTACTGTCTGGTACTGTTACTATAACAGCTGAACCAAGATCATTGAAATGAGTAATTCTCATTTGATGTAATTCATGTCTTCTACATGCACCCATTACTCCCATAACTAATGCAACCTACAATGTAAATTAGTTTACCTAAACATATTTTTCATTAAATGGAAATATAAAACTTAATTTTGTTGCCAAATATATTTTATCTGGGGCCTGTTCAATGAAATTATCGATGTCATTTGCTGTAAAGATCTTTGACTTTTTGGGTTTGTTGCCGTTGGGCTGCCGCTTGAGGAATGCTTTCAGTTTCAAATATATGGCAATATCTATATCATTATAGATACTAATAATCGTTCTCAGCATTGAGAAGTGTGACCACAAAGTGGAACTTTTAGATTTTTTGGCTAAATCGCCAAAATAAGCCATTAAAACGTTCTCGGAAAACGATTTTGTCTTTTGATCTACCTTCCATTCCAAAAAAGGTTATAAGCGCGTTGATACATACTCTTCGACGTTTCCGGTAATAAATTCAGTGTTGGTACCTTTGCTGCTTCTATTATGTTCGGAGGTGTCAAATCTAAGTCAATATCACTATCAGTTTCCATTTTAATTAATAGTTTTTATAGAAAACAACTATGAAATTACTCGTTACCTACTAAAACTTTGACAGAAACGATCTGCTGACATTTCATCAATTTGTCGCTGGACGTCATAATTTGAGAAGACGTAGTCGTCGTGATTTTAGAGTGAACCTAGACCTAACACGAAATATTCCATTTCGCATTTGTTGCTTAGCAACTTGCCTAGCAACCGTTGCAAAAATGAAATTTTGTACAAAATGTGCTTGTTTATGATTGAAATTACGGTTATAAAATGAACATTTATCGAGGTTGTCGTAGAAAATAGTATATTATGCAATGAGCACAAAATGATGCCCATTTTGCACGAGTATGAAATTTGCAGCACGAGCCGAAGGCAAGTGCTGCAATTCATACGAGTGCAAAATGGCCATTTTGTTGCGAGTTGCATACTATACTTTTTCTATGACAACATATCGTACATGTTTAATACATGCATACATTGCAAAAACTTTGAAAGAATTAAACTGATGATATTTCATTACTCCGAATTCGCCGCTAATGGGCTTCCTATCAGAATTAAAATAGAAATTGAAGAAATATGTAACTATTTTCTTTATTGCTATTTCTAATAGGTACACAGGAATAGAAGCCTATAAATGTATGTATGTATCTAATTGAAGTTGAATGTGCAATTATTGAATATCATATTTGGAGAACTTGATTGCTGAATACTTAATTCTTTTCGGAATTGATAATTTGTCGCCGTTGAAGTAGACGGCTTCTCGCGATTTTCCATTTCTAAATTCGTTGGTATGCCTGATGGTATGTTCTGTATTGCATTTGCAATTTTATTTGCTATGTCAAGCTTACTTTTCTTCGATTTATCAATATATCCCTCAGCGACTGTAGTAGCCACCGTGGCGTTTAAACGTGGTTATGTCACCTCCAGCATCAACAAGAATTGTTGCGCAGGATCGGCGAAAGCAGTGCCCAGTATATAATTCGTAATTTGGTAATTTGGCAATTAAAACGAAAACGATTTTGTCTTTTGATCTACCTTCCATTCCAAAAAAAGGTTATAAGCGCGTTGATACATACTCTTCGACGTTTCCGGTAATAAATTCAGTGTTGTTACCTTCGCTGCTTCTATTATGTTCGGATGTGTCAAATCTAAGTCAAAATCACTATCAGTTTCTATTTTGAATAATAGTTTTTATAGAAAACAACTATGAAATTACTCGTTACCTACAGAAACGATCTGCTGACATTTCATCAATTTGTCGCTGGACGTCATAATTTGAGAAGACGTAGTCGTCGTGATTTTAGAGTGAACCTAGACCTAACACGAAATATTCCATTTCGCATTTGTTGCTTAGCAACTTGCCTAGCAACCGATGCAAAAATGAAATTCTGTACAAAATGTGCTTGTTTATGATTGGAGTTACGGTTATAAAATGAACATTTATCGAGGTTGTCGTAGAAAAACATCTTTATAGTTTGTTTCTAATGTCTATGGTGTTAAGGAAAGTTGTAACATTATGGAGTATACAATTTGGACCTAGGATTGTTTCCAAAGTTCCCTGTATCATTTTTCTGTAGAGTGAAGAGTGGACATTCTACCAGGATATGTTTGATTGATAACTTTTCGTTACACGTTTCGCACATGGGTTCATTTTTGTTATTTAGGAGGTGGTCGTGGGTAAGCCGAGTGTGTCCGAGACGTAAACGGGTAAGAAGCACTTGGTCGTTACGATATTTTGGTAGATATTGCCACGGTTTCACTGAGGGTTTTCCTTCAGGAAGTTTGGATGTGCATTGTCGCAATCGGTTTTGCCACGCACTTTCTATACTGTTTTTTATCGTGTAACGATAGTCGCTTACCACCAGTTCAGTTATAGTTTCAGAATTTGTATGGGTTATGGCTTCTTTTGCTCTTCTATCCGCTTCTTCGTCTCCTAATATCCTAATGTGTGATGGGATCCATATGAATTTTATGAGTTTCTCCTTCTGTTCTGCTAGGTGGAGCTAGTTTTTTGTTTCAACTGCGAACGGGTGAGAAGGGTAGATTTGTTGCAGAGTCTCCAGTGAACTCAGCGAGTCGGTCAGGATAAAAAATGTCTGCTCATCAAATGAGTTGATAAATGATATATAGTTCACCAGTAGAAACAGTACTGGATGAGGATAATCTGAATTGAAGGTGGTAACTAGGACCCACTACTGCTGCACCAGTTCCTTCAGATGTTTTAGAGGCATCGGTGTACAGCAAAGTATAATCCTTATGATTTTCTAGTATGGCTCCGAGGTTGTTTTTGATAACTGCTGGATTTGTAGATTGTTCAGGAAATTTGCTGAGGTTTATGAGAAATATTGGTTTGGGTAAGGTCCATGGGGGTAGGGAGGTAATAAGTGTGAAAAAACATTCTGGCAGGGTGACCGCTTCATATTCTTGTTGTATAAATAACATTGATGCAAGAGTGGCATCGCATTCTCTAGATCTACAATATATTTTTGTCGACAAAAATCTATTTCACGATTCCACGATGATCATCTTCTGAATTGTCAAATAGGTTATCTTGAACGATGGAAGATAGTTTATCTTTGAGTCGCATATGATTCTATTTGGATGTTCGATACAACAACACAAACTTAGCCATTTTCAAACATGGGTATTTTGATTTTTTCAGATGGCACACAAAGGGTGAAAATGGCGGGCACATTGAACATTTGCTGCATTAATTATTGTTATTTTCTGTTAGATTCGAATGAATATGATTTTTATGCAAAGTTTAATTACAAAGGCGATCATTGTCAATATTTTCTGTGGAAAAATATCCATCTTTGGGATGTAGAATATTTCGGAAATGAGTTGTCTTAGGTACATGACATGGTGAATGAAAAGTGTAGTTATTAAAAAGGAGTTGATTCAAATGAAAATATAAAGGATATTTTCATTCACCATGTCATGTACCTAAAAAAAACCATTTCTGAGATATTCTACATCCAAAAGATGGATATTTTTCCACAGAAAATATTGACAATGATGGCTTTTGTAATTGAACTTTGCATTAAAATCATATTTATTCGAATCTAACAGAAAATAACAATAATTAATGCAGCAAATGTTCAATGTGCCTGCCATTTTCACCGATACACACTCTCAATCTGTTTCGGAAATTAGTATCCACATGTGCCAGCATTTCCTCCGAAATTTTCCTGGAAGCAGTACGAATTCTTGCTTTCATATTTTCAGGAGTTGTAGGCGGAGTTTGATAGACAACCCATTCAATGTATCCCCATAGAAAAAAATCTATTTTTGTAAGGGCCGGTGACCTTGGAGGCCACTGAACTAGCCCTCCTCTACCTATCCATTTCTCACGGAATTCATTATTAATGTATTCCCACACATCAGTGTGGTAATGTGCAGGCGCGCCATCTTGTTGTAGCCACATTCTCTGCCTCATTGCCAATGGAATATCATCTAATAAATTTGATAACTGACTTCGCAGGAATCTTAGATATTTTCTTCCATTGAGATGACCGTTGAAAAAAAAGAGCCCAATTAAACGCCGTCCAATGATACCTCCCCAAACATTCAGTGACCTGTTCGTATTTTCAAATAAATCACTAAAACTGAATTTATAAAAGTAACTTTGCATGAAATCTCACTCAAGTAACAAGTAACTTAGTATATAAGGACAATACTCGCCCATTTGATATATCAGTCGAATCTCCATTGTCTTAGTTTTCAATACAATAGCCCGCTGTCCATTATTGCGAAAAAATCAGATAGCATTGTGTTCCAAGTGTAAACCCACGTGAAAATATATATCCACCATGCACATAATAGTCACTAGCAGCCCGAGCAGGGCTGTGCGATAAAGATCGGCTCTTTTGATTTTGTTTAATTGAATCAAAACTGAGAAACGAAAGAGACCGCTGTTTATTTTAGCTCCTCCAGATTCTATTGTTAGGAAATTTCACCTGTGTTGCGGCAGCACAAGGATTATATTTCTTATTTGATTCGGTAAGTTACCTCAAAGAGAAATAATCATTTAGGTGTACCCACTTATTGTAAAACTCGATGCCGCAGCCTGTTGTTTATTTACCGAAAATTTCTAAGAGTGTGTGCCTTCCACACGAATAACTGAAATGGGTAAATAATACTTGTTTTCCTAAAATGTAAGCTTACACGCATTTTGATATTTCGGTGAAGTCTAATAAGACGCAACGAATAATAGGGGAAATACGATAGATGGAGTTATTTTTGGTTGTAGAAGAACAATGTTTCTTGACATGCTGTATTGTGTTTTCGACATCCACAAACTTGAATGATTATTTATATTTGAGGGACGAAAATAACGTATTTGTCTTCCATCTTAGCATCGCCATTCTGAAATCTTAAATTCCGTCAAATAATTCTTGTTGACAAGGAAAACATTCTCAATTGAATATTGAATAGGAATATTTTTATGAAAATCGAAAAATCAACGAAAAAATTGAAGTAAGGTTTGTGAATATCTAACAGAAAAAAAGTACTTCCCCGGCTGAAGCCACGCTGGATCTTGAACTACATCTGATAGATATTTTTATTCCAGTTTCAATTAAGAATTCATATAGACGAATGAGACAAAGAACAATGTTTTTCAAGGAGGAGTACTAACCAGAAATCATTCGTAACATTGATGCAAGACTGGAATCGCATTCACAGAGTCTTCAAATTCATTTTTGTCGACGAAAATCTATTTCACACTTCTACGATCCTCAGGAAGACCAATTCTTCCGGTCTGATTTTATCTTCAAACAAATCAAATAATTCTCAACCACGATAACAAAATCATCACACTAATATTATCAATGCGAAAAGTCTGTTTGACCTTTCCACGACTAAACCTCTGAATCGTAATGAAATTTGGCAAAGAGGTTGCTTGGAACCTAGAAAAGGACATATGCTACTTTTCATCCGGAATATTTACGAGGAAAGAGAATGGAGAGAGGTTTTTGTTATTGAAGTCGAAATAAAACATTGCTTTTACGCGTGCTCTGGCTAATCCATTTGATATACAGTGCTTCCCAAAAGTCCCCTCCCCCCCCCTCTTATTTTTGGAACGATTATACAAAAACAAGTGAAATTTGGAAACTGAATATTAAAGGTTGTAAACTTCCCTACTAGTGATGATAGATGACGAAATCGTCAAAGATGACGTCACAAGGCCATTGTGACCAATAATTTTAAATGGAACCCTACGGCAAGCGACACCTCTTTTAAAAGGTATCGAAACAACCTATTCAATAATACTCATTTTGTTTGAGTTTATGGCAGTTTTAATGGCTCATTAGAAAACATTAAAATTTAAATTCCAATCAGTATGATATTAATTACAGATTTAAGAATCAGTATCTACTTAAAGAAATTGCTCGAAGTGACCTCCATTCACTTCCTGACAGTGAAATATCCTATTTTTAAACTCTTCTCGTACTTTTGCAAATGTGTCTGCGGAAACAGCCTCACATTCTGCAACAATACGTTGTTTTAAAACATCAAGATTGCCAGGTTCAGTGGCGTAAACCTTCGATTTAGGGTACCCCCCACAGAAAAAATCCAAAGGTGTGAGGTCCGGTGATCGAGCTGGCCATTCCGTTGAACCTCGTCGTCCAATCCATCAACCACGATACTCCTCATCCAAATACCGTCTTACTGCATCGTAATAGTGTGGAGGAGCACCATCCTGTTGGAATGTTATTTCCAAATTGCCGAATTCATCTGGATTATCTTCCAAAATTTCAAGGATTAACGGTTCTATTGCGTTTTGCAACAGCTACAGATAAACCTCACCAGTTACATTGGTATTTGAAAAAAAGAGGCCCAACGATGTGGTTTCCCAGGATACCTGCCCAATCATTCACCTTCTGGGGAAATTGGGTATGTGTTTCACGAAACAGGTGAGGATTTGTGTCACTCCAATACCTCACATTCTGTGTATTTACATTTCCATTTAGATAGAAAGTACTTTCGTTACTAAAACAAATTGTTTTGACATAGTCTGGCTGTTGGTTAATTTTAGTTTCCATATTTTCACAAAATTCTAGTCTTCGGTCTGGGTCGTCGTCTGAGAGTTGATGAACCATTTTTGAATTGTATGGATGAAATTTGTTTTTTTTCAACACCCTGTGTGCTGTACTTCGACTGACTTCACAGGTAGATGCAACGTGAGTTGTTGAAGAAGAAGGATTAACTATTACTTCTGCCAGTATATCAATTTTTTCCTCATCAGAAATTTGTGGTCTGCCAGATCGTTTCGCATCATTAATACTACTCGTTGTTCCAAACTCACGAAGAAGCTCCTTTAAATAAGTCCTCGAAACGGGGCGATCGGGAAACCTCCCATTGAAATTGCGTTCTGCTGCATGAATATCCAGTTTCACCAAGAATTAGGATCGCTGCTACTTCATCACCTAAAGCACGTACCATTTCGCTTCTTGAAGCACTTAAACGTTTGGCTCACAACAGTTTAACAAATTATTAAAATGTACAAAAATAGTAAAAGTACCAAAAGCTGCTAAAACAGTTAAACGTTCGATCAACAATACACAAATTATTGAATGTACAAAAACTTGGACAATTACAATGACGTCGAATTAGGGAGACTAACAAAAACGTCAGCTTTTTTGACAACTTTCCAGAGGCGGAGCTTGAATTTGGAATTTTAGTATTAACTGATTTGATTCATCACAGCTTTACGTTTTTTAAAAGCGAGTTGCCAAAACTGCCATAAACAAAAACAAAATTAGTATCATTGAATAGGTTTTTTCGATACCTTTTAAAAGAGGTGTCGGTTGCCGTAGGGTTCCTTTTAAAATTATTGGTCACAATGGCCTTGTGACGTCTTCTATGACGATTTCGTCATCTATCATCACTTGTAGGGAAGTTTACAACCTTTAATATTCAGTTTCCAAATTTCACTTGTTTATGTATAATCGTTCCAAAAATAAGAGGGGGGAGGGGACTTTTGAAAACACTGTCGAAAATATCGACCTTAAATAGTTCTGCGAAATAATCCGCGATATTATATATCTATTTCAGCAACAATAACTGCTTTCGTGTTGAAAATGTATAAGAACATTTTAACAAAAAATTTAACCGACGAATCATTACAGATTGACTTGATTTCTTAATCAGATAATTTCAATTGGGTGATATTACCTATTTCGATTTGTTATTCTGGAAAATAAAAATTGCAGTAGTGTGCCGTGACCAGAAAAGAGCAAGACAATCTCTTAATTTGACAAGCAGAGATTTTCATGGTGTTTCTGTCAAAATAGATAATAATACATATTCAAATGCTGATATTTTAAATTTTTGTAGAAACTTGCTTTCATTTCGGAAACCAGACTATTTAGGTATAGGAACATGATACATCGTTTGGAAGGAACTTCAATTGTCTTTCAGGATATTTGATTTAAAAAAATGTACTTTTCACCATTTTTGTATCTATCGGAAAAATCACAAATTTTGAATGACCCTGTATGATGGAGAACAAATTCCCTTGAACATAACTGGTGCACAGAATATTGGTAAACTACACCCAAAATTTCAGCTTTGTTCGAGTCGAAATACCGCAGTAATAAACATTTAATTGTAGCTATGTTTTGCACAAAAAATGAGGATATCAATGAATTTCTCAAAAACCTCTTGAGATAGGTATAGGAAAGTATGATACAAAAATAATCATAAGGCAATAGCAAAGCAAAAAATGCAATAATATATAGGGTCTCTCATTTAAAATATCAAAGTTGTTGATACTTTTCAATATAAGTGGCAACGCCGCAATACTGAAAATATTTTACATCGATAGAGCAGAACTAATTACCCAAGAAACCAAATTTTCAAAATTATCCTGTGTTCCGTTCTCCAGAAACGTCTAATAGGCCATCGAGTGTGGGACACCCTGTATATGCTTCGAGTAAATATTGGCAACACTCTTCCATCACCATCACAAAATCAGCTCCGCAAAAACTTTGCTTCCTCTACCGAGCTAAGATTATCGGACGTCACGACATCATCTCATTATTTATAAAACTAACACACATTGTAGCTATTTGATTCTATTCAGAAAAGAGCAGTCAGTTCGGTTGACGATGCTACCTCGACTCATTCCATCATTTTGGAAACAATAAGACGTTTTAAATTTGGTAGAGGAGATCCTATGTTCAGATACATTCTAGATACGTTGGAGCAAACACACAATTCAAGGATATTTATTCATTTATCCAGTCTTCTATTGATACAGTAGTCGCCTTTCAAACAGGCGAGAAGGTTGGATGCGCACAACATCGATTTCATATGGTTTACGCCGACGTTTTTGTAGATAGCGGCGTGCATGTCACTTTGATTTGTGCTCTGGTGCGATAAACTGATAATTGCAAATAAATCCAAGTAACACACGCCTATGGCCATAACAACGAACCAATAGAATCAACCGGGTCTAATCACAGCTTGCGCCGACTTTCGCCAGGATAAATAATAATAATAATAATAAACGACTTTATTGCTTACATATATAGATAATAAGAATACATATATAATGTGAATTAGGCCCAAAGCAAAAGGCGAAGTTCAGTCTATAAGATGATATAAAATCAGCTCCTAAACTGTTCTTCCACTTAACCTTAAGTATATCGCTAGGTGTGTTGAACTTAACAATATATAAAAAAAAAATTAAAGAATGAAAGTTAAACAATTACAGCTATTCTTTATCTAATTTCCATCGTACGTATATCAGGATTGCATTGAAAACAAATGTTTCTTATAGGCCTCCTTGAATCTTTACAAACTGTAGGATTTTAACATGGTGGGGACCTGATTGTATATTGAACATATTTGATAAGTGTAACTACGCCTGAATATTTCTAGTCTGAAGATTGGCGGTGAAAGGGTTCCTTTATATCGGATATTTAGATTATGTATATCGGATCGATAGGTAATTTTTCTGTGCAAATATGAGGGTGTTTTATCGAAAATAATTTTTTGAAAAAGAACAGCAGCATGTAATCTTTCTATTGCTCATATTTAGCCAACCATTATCTTTCAATTTGTGTGAGATATGTTCTCTTCTGCGGATACCAAATATTAATCGTAAGCATGAGTTTCGTACTTTTTGTATTTTTATTTGATATTGGCTGGACAAGAATGGACCATAGAGTACTTCTGCATAATTAAATATGGACAGTATCAATGACTCACACAGATTTGATTTTATTTGAATAGGGAGGAAATATCTATTGCCATAAATAGTTTTGAGAGTGAAGTATGCACGTTGAATAATCTGATTTATGTGTTTTTCAAATTTTAAATTGGAGTCCAATATTATCCCTAAACTTTTGGCTTTACTTACGTTTTGAAGTACTTCATTTTTTATTACAATACATACACTATCAGAAATCTCATCTCGTTTGTTTTTGTTGCCCACAAGAATAACATTAGATTTTCTGCAATTAATACTAAGACAGTGATCCTCTGCAACTTCAATGAACCTATCAAGTTCCTCATTTATAAGGTCACATGACTCCACTACCGTACTGGGATGAAAACTATAATAAATTTGGGTATCATCCGCATACAGGTGTACATTACAAATCTGAAGTGTTTTCACCAGACAGGAAGTATATATAGCAAAAAGCAATGGCCCCAATATGGAACCCTGGGGAACTCCACATTTCAAATCCATATAATTAGAGGATTGCCCATCAACCAAAACCATTTGCTTACGACCTCGAAGGTATGATGCCATGAGATTCATAGCATTATTCGACAGTCCTATGTAATGTAGAATTTCAAGCAATAGATTATGCAAAAATGAATATTACCGTACCATAACGACAACTTCGTCCGAAGAAAATATTATATAGCATTTTATACCTGTTAGGTTACTCAATTCCGGTGATCCAGAAATATAGAATGACAAACACTAGTTCTTTGTGGAAGATTAATACGTGGTTTTCGGATTTCTTCGGCATAATCTTTATCCATTGACGCCTTGTGGCCATTGAATATGTTTGCCATTCCTATTTGGTCCCAAGATTCATCCCATAAATGGTTTCTCAATCGTCATTTTTGTTTCGCTTCAGAGTTAAATATCTCAGTGAACTGGGAATTTCGTGATTCCACAAAATTTTCCCCTGCTTGAATTGTAATATATGAAAAAATCTAAAAAAAAAAATCCGTTGAGCATATCTGAAGGAATGTCTTGAGAAAAAATCTGATTATTAATATTTCGTTTGTAGAAACAAACCGACGCGAGTCCACACTGCATTTAAATAATGAAGCGGTGCAAAATAGTTTCTATCAATACTGTGTATACTCTGCCCTGGAAGTAACCATATTTTTGTTTTATATTTTGAAAAAGAAAATCAGTTAATTTAACCAGATACGTTACTGCGTATCTTGAACTTTGTTTATGGGGAGGGAGCAATTTTGTTTTGCCAATGTGATTCCCAAAAAAATATATTGAGATCTAATGTAATGAACTAATTAATAAAAAAATATTTCAAAAACAAGCTTTCATTCAAGCCGTGTACTAAAACGTATGAAATAAGTTTAAGTCATCGCTGACAATGATTTAATTATTTTTTGTTGAATTATTTGGTTTCAAAAAGCTTGCCGCGCGAAGTATTTATAAAAGTAGGTACCAATTAATTTGATTGGGCAGTGAATGGTTGGTGAGTAAGAACTTGTCAAAGTATTCGATTTTTACGAAGTATTCATAAAAGTAGGTACCAATTAATTTCATTGGACTATGACTAGTTGGTAAGTAATAACTTGTCGGAAGTATGAATTTTAATACAATTCGCGCGACAAGCTTTTTGAAACCAAATAATTCAACAACAACAAAATTAAATCATTGTCAGTAACGACTTGAACTTATTTTATACGTTTTTTAGTACACGGCTTAAATGAAAGGTTGTCTTCAAACAATTTTTTTATCAGGTATTTTATTTTTTGGTTTTTAGTTAGTTCGCCTTAATCTGTCCATTTCTAATAGAGCATAGTTATTATTATTACAAGGTTTCTTCCCTGTAAGTTTTGAGCTGAAAGAAATCATGATCTTCGACCCCAAAAACTCCCACACACCAATTTTGAATAGAATCTGACCATAATCATAAAACTCGTTCACCATCCTGAAGAAGCCATCTTGAATTTATATATTTTGACGAAAAATGTATAATCTCTGAACCTGAAAACCCCCACATGACAATTTTGAATAAAATATGACCATAATCAGAAAACTCGTTCTCCATCTTGGGGCCGCCATCTTAAATTTATAAATTTTGACAAAAAATTCAAAGTCTCCGACCGCAAAAACCGACGCATACCAATTTTGAATCGAATCAATCCATAATCACAAAACTCGTCCTCCAGCTTGGGCCGCCATTTTGAATTCATGAATTTCTACAAAAAAATAAAAAATCTCCAAACCCGAAAACCCCCACATACCAATTTTGAATAGAATTGATCGGAATCACAACACCCGTCCTCCATCTTGTAGCCGCCATCTTGAATTCATGAATTCTGACAAAATAAATAATAGTTTAAAAGAACTAAAAAACATGCTTTCATAGAAAACCAGACTAAAAAAAATGAAAATAAGAAAAAAAAAATTAAAAAAAAAAGCGTGGGGTGCATGGTATCGCTTTGGCCAACAATTACCTGTGATCTGAGACATTTCTTACTTTACTGCCCAAGGTGTGTAATGTACTATATAATTATTGATACCATGCCCCCCACGCTTTTTTTAAAATAAAATGATTTTTTTTTCTTATTTTCAATTTTTTTAGTCTGGTTTTCTATGAAAGTGTGTTTTTTAGTTTTTTTAAACTATTATTCATTTTCAACTTTTTGGTTTAGTCTTCTATTAACGCGTGTTTTTAGTTTTTCAAACTATTATTATTAATTTTTTTTAACTTTTATTTTCCAATATTGAATAGAATCAGATCATAATCACGAAACTCGTGGCCATTTTTGAGCCGCCATCTTGAATTCTTCAATTTTGACAAAATAATTATAATCTCCGACCCCAAAAACCCCCACATACCAATTTTGAATAGAATCAGACCATAATCACAAAACTCGGCCGCCATTTTAAAGCCGCCCGCCATCATGAATTTTTCAATCTTTACAAAAGAATCATAATATTCGACCCCAAAAACCCCCACTACCAATTTTGAATAGAATCAGACCATAATCACAAAACTCGGCCGCCATTTTAAAGCCGCCCGCCATCATGAATTTTTCAATCTTTACAAAAGAATCATAATATTCGACTCCAAAAACCCCCACATACCAATTTTGAATAGAATCGACCATAATCACAAAACTCGGCGCCATTTTAAAGCCGCCCGCCATCTTGAATTTTTCCATTTTCACAAAAGAATCATAATATTCGACCCAAAAACCCCCACATACCAATTTTGAATAGAATCAGACCATACCATCTTGAATTTTTCAATTTTCACAAAAGAATCATGATATTCGACCCCAAAAACCTCCACATACCGATTTTGAATGGAAGTGGGTCAAAATCGCGCCCAAAGGAGTCGGTTACAAACAAACAAACATACAAGTGAAGCTAATATAAAGCGTGTAAAAATCATAATCTCCGACCCCGAAAACTTCCACATACCAATTTTGAATCAAATCGGATCATAAATACAAATCTCGACTGCCATATTGGAGCCGCCATTTTGTTTTGTTCTCTAACAAAAATTCCATAATTCCATGTCACCGGAATTATGAATCAATCGAACGACTAGAAGTCGGTCAAAATTCACTTGCGAAATTTGACCCAAACTAACAAACGAACGAACAAGTGAAACTGAATAAAAGCTTGTAAAATATACTTCCTCAAATAACGTGTCAGGATAAACCCCTGTTCTCTTCTTCAGACCGCTCGAATGATTCTCAATCGAAGATAATTTGCAGAAGAAATCGTTTCTTTGATGAATTTTGACAATAAATTGTTTTTGAAATGAATTGAAGTGGACAGTGAATATTTCGATAATACCCATAAATAAAACCAATACCGCTCAAAATACGGTACCTAAAGAATATCCACTTCTTTAATTTAGTATGTATGCAATGTTGTAATGTTGAGGGAGGGTAAACGAAGAAGAGATGCGTACATAGCATAGGTGTAAATTATGAATGTGGAAATGCATTCCCAGCGGTGATAACCAACCAGTTTTATAATATATCATGATATCCATATTTACATAGGAACCGCCTGCAAGTAATCCCAACTTATCAAGATCATAAATCGTTTTTCTTTGTACCACGTAGCCGAAGCAAAGCCACTACGTTTACAAAATGCTGAGTAAACGTCGGTCCTCTTATTAATTCGATAAACAAAAAACCGAACCGACCAATGTTTAGCAACGTCTAACTACCGCATCAACATAGAATTAGTAGAACATTTTAATCATGATTTATAAAACAAATACAGTCAACAATTTGCATACATCTTCGGCTATAATAAGGCGAGATCCGCCCCCCGCGTGAACCCGAAGCAGTGTATATACAAATAAATAAGGAGATAACTTGAAAACTCGTTAAGTCCGCTGTTATTATTCTTTGTTGACATACAAATTATATGTTACAGGCCCAGACACTCCTCTTAGTGCCCGAGGATGCATCTTCTCGCTGAGCTATGAGCACGCAGACCGAGACCAACGAGACCACACAATATTTTTAACCATCTTAACCATGTAGCGAAGACTGCATGTGAAGCCATTGACGTCCACGGTGAGGATACTGAACGTTTCTCATGCATGTGAAATGAGATTCAATCATGTTGCCATTAGCCCGAAAGTGTTCTTGAAATACGCTGATTTATTTGGAATTTACCTTTACACCGAGGTTAACCAGTGATGGATGGTTTGTCGATATGAATTGGAGATTTTTCATACATGGGTCAGTAGCTGTATTATGTATGACGCATGAATTGAACGTGGAGCATGATACAAAGCTAAATTGTCCGTCAGTCATGTCTATTTAACAGAAAATTGAAAAGACGAAAAAATAAACTGAAAAGCAAAAAATACAATAAACCTTTCTACTCTTAATAACTGAGCTCCTGAACTAATGTGAGAAACTAATTTTGAGTCATAGCTAAACAAACAATCAAATTAATTACGTAAAGCGTAAAATGATGGCCACGGGATACACGGCGGCGCACAGTGGTCCCCATGACGAACGAAACGGTACTAATTAATTTTTTTTGCTCAATCGCCCCTTTGAGTGTCAAATCTCATGAAAAAAATATTTAAAAATGATATCATAAAAGGGTAGTGGTTGAAAAAAAAAGTATTGAATTTTTTTTTCGCAGAATTGCTCTGAAGGCTGACGAAAATCATGGGGAAAATATTTAAAAAAACGTGTCACAAAGGGGTGGTTTTTAGAAGGGGTGGTTCGAAGAGAAAATCGCGCCATTTTTCGCGGAATTGCTTCTGAGACTGACGAGAATTATGGGAAAAATATTTAAAAAAATCTTGTCACAAAGAGGTGGTTTTTAGAAGGCGTGGTTAAAAAAAATCGTGTTCGAGCCTTTTTCTCGCGTGCGGAATTGCTTATAGGGCTGACGAGAATCATGGGAAAAATATAAAAAAAGTGTCACAAAGGGGTAATATTTAGAAGGGGTGATTAAACAATAAAATCAGATTTAAGCCTTCTTTTTGCTGAATTGTTTTCAAAGCCCACAAAAACATAGGCAAAGGACCCCGCAAAATCCTTATGGAAAATGGCTCTCGGCTAAATACGCTGAAACTCTGCAAAAAGATAGTATTTGGTATGCTGATCAAAAGTCTTAATGGGCACAACCCTCCATGTGCAACTCCAGACCCCCTACATCCCCCCAAAGTACACTTTCCAGTGTGTTAATGCATAACAGTTTCAATTCATCTTCAAAGCAGTACCTTTCACTGCCCACCCCTTTCTCCAACCGAATCCTACATTCTACCCTTTACCACACCTTGCCCTATCCTCCGCACAACCCTTCAGTAACGCCCCATTACACACTTTCAAGGTTAAAGATCCTTCAATTGTTTTATTTCAATCTTTTATTATATATATATAAAATGTATATATATATATATTTATATATATATATTTATATATATATATATATATATATTTATATATATATATAGTACATCCCTCCCTGACTACTGTACGGAATATAGGTTATTTTAATTATTCATCTATTATTTCGATACCAAGATTTGGTACGACACGATTTGCAGCAATTGAAGAATTTTCAACCTTGAAAGTGTGTAATGGGGCGTTAATGAAGGGTTGTGTGGGGGTGAGGGTAGAATGAAGGATTTGGTTGGAGAAAGGGGTGGGCAGTGAAAGGAAACGCTTTGAAGATGAATTGAAACTGTTACGAATTAACACACCGGAAAGTGTACTTTGAGGGCTTTGGGGGGCTGTAGGGGGTCTGGGGTTGAAAATGGAGGGTTGTGCCCATTAAGACTTGTGATCAGCATACCGGATACTATCTTTCTGCAGAGTTTCAGCGAATTTAGCCGAGAGATATTTTCCATAAGGATTTTGCGGGGTCTTTTGTTGCAAAGGGGTTGGTTTCAAAAGGGGTATATTTGGTACTACATCAAATGTTTTAAATAATGACATTTTGAATGTTTCACTTTAATTAGCAAAATCAGTACCGAAAATATTTTCAAAATATTATTTTCAATATAGACCTTCACAGTCTAGCAAAAAAGTCGATTTTTTTACAAAATAATGAGGTGTTGATTCATTGTGGGTCAAAATATATCTGATGCGTTTTTGATACACTCTTGCAGAGGCTCCAATTGATTAAATATCTAAAAAAAGTACAAGTAGGAGCAAGCAAGTTTTTGATATGTTTTAATAGATACTTCAGGCCATCCATTAGATATTTTTTTAGAGCGGGGAGTCGTGGGGCATTTTTTGTAAGTCTAACGAAAGTTGAAAATGTACGCACGTTCATCCTAATAACGGCACAGAAAATAACTATTGATAACTGAGCAAATAATCGACCAATTCACCTCATCAAACATGAAATGAAAACTACCTACCTTGATTGACTTGTCACCTGAGTTTCACAGGAATCATTGACAAGATGTTCTTTCTGGAGCCAATCGAACTCCGAAGAAAAATTACATATATGACGCCGATAAACGTACACGATATAATGGTCGTCTTTGAGGGGCTGTAGAGCGCAAATGTTTCGCAATAATTACCCGCAATTCTGAGAAAAGCTTATCTGGTCCTTTGTTGACCCTCTCACAAAGTTGGGAGCGTATAAGAAAACTTTACCAAAATCGAATCATTTCCGCTTTTTCGTTATTTTGGACCACTGTGCGGCGGCGCGTACCTCCGCTGGAAATTGCCGAGCGTTCCCGAAGTTGATATCAGCGGGACAGATACCCGAACAAGCCCACACGTGAGGTCACACGTCGTTGCGAATAGTCATGCGGAGAGCGTATTTTTGGAATGTTATTGTTTGTTGTTGAAATTTCACGATGCATTTTTATATTATTTTGTGTTGATTATTTCTTTGAAGTAATTTAACCCAAGCAGCATTATAGTGACGGAAACTGATACTGCAACTTCGACTCGGTGGTTATCACGTAATCACCACTGAATCTACCACTATACAGTAAGAATAACCAAAATTGTATATGTGTATGGTTGTAGTCACGTAATTCCCATCTATGGTAGCCACTCCACAGTAGAATCACTTATTAGTGTCATTTGAGGTGTCTGAAACATTATGGCCACTGAGCAAATCACTTTAAAGGTTTTCAAACTCAAAAGTGGAGAATAATCGTTGCGGTAATCATCCTGTACCACTTAAATATCACTTAGAAGTCACAGTCACTTTCAAGAGAGTATGATAGTTTCGGTGACGTTTTGGTAACTTCCATAAAGCCTTCAATGTGGCAGGCACTTGATTGTGATATATGGTGATGGTCGCCATCTCCATAAGTGATAACCTTCAAAATTCACCATTCCGCGCGATGACGAAAGCTAACCTAAGTTTTCTCAAATTATTTTAATGTGGTTTACAAAAAGTTTGTTAACCTGTTACGTGAAACATGAATGATTTTATTCAATATGAAATGGGTTATGCGTTTTCAATAGACAATTTTCCTTGATTCTGAAGTGACCGTGGATTGGTCCGTGCGATGACGAAAACTAACCCAACTTTTCTCAAATTATTTTATTGTGGCTCACAGAAAGTTTGTTTTATCTGTTACGTGAAATGTGAATGATATACATTCAATATGAAATGGGATATGCGTTTTCAATAAAAAAAATTCCTTCATTATGTATAAAAAGGTTAATTTAAATAGATCGGATCTCTGACTTGTGTTCCTGCCTAATATTTATATTTTATTTGTTGATTCTGTTTGCATAAATGCCATCATTTTCATTACTTGTTAATTGATAATTGTTACTTGATAATTGTTGATTGGAGCTGCATAAATCCACTATACTTGCTACATGTCCTTTTTTAACAATTAATGAATATGTACCCGCAATTTCGAGGTAAAACTTTGAAGTGGCAGGTTATAATAGCCCGACGTGTTCGCCCCTCCCAAGGGTATAAGACCTATTGTAATTTTTAGGTTATAACTTTGAAGTGGTGAGTCATGGGACTGCGACGTAGGTGCCACTTTCCAGTGGTGGAAAAGTTAATAATTTAGTTTCACTGGGCACTTTATGATGGGAGGAGCTTAAGACTGATATATTTACACTTTCTGCTACTTTAAAGTTATATTCTGCAAAAGCCGCCATATTTACAATGATCTTCGTTGATTGTTTGTTTGGCGCTGACTCAAAATCAGTTACTTTCGTGTTAGTTTACGAGCTTAGTTTATTTATTTATTTGATATAATACATCCAAACAGATTATAAATCCACTAGCTGGAGTATATAATGGTATTTTGTATTATACAATTTTGGTTTATGGTACATATGTTAACAATAGTTGGTTAATTCGAGATATGCTGAAATATGATATTTCTAAACTGGGTTAGTGAAGTGGAAAATATATCTACACTATCTAACCTATTAAATTGTCTGCACATGTGAATCAGAGGACTGTGGAAATGGTGGTAGGAGTTAGTTACAACGGTATTTTGTATTATACAATTTTGGTTTATGGTAGATATGTTAACAATAGTTGGTTAATTCGAGATTTGCTGAAATAGGATATTTCTAAACTGGGTTAGTGAAGTGGAAAATATATCTACACAATCTAACCTATTAAATTGTCTGCATATGTGAATCAGAGAACTGTGGAAATGGTGGTAGGAGTTAGTTACAACGGTGTGGAAAGAGATGTTGGATCTCGAAGTAATTCGTGGTACATTGAAATTAACAAGGGCAAGTAATTCTGGCGAGTCAATTAGACCGTGTATGACTTTGTAAAGGAATGTAAGGTCGGAGATTTCTCTACGTTTCCTCAGAGTAGTAACCTCGAATTCTTCGAGTAGAAGTTGTTGATCATGGTGATTCACTGGGTAACTGCCGTGCTTTTTAAAATAAAGAAATTTGAGAAACTTATATTGAATTTTTTCTATAGAATCGATATATTTTTTTTGGAATGGATTCTAAACAGTACTGCTGTATTCAAACTTTGAACGTACTAGAGAAAAATATACTGGTTTCATTGCTTTGATAGAAGATAATTCTTTGCTGTTGCGAATAACGAAACCTAATAGTTGAACAGATTTAGAAGTGATATTTTCTATATGAGATACAAAGGTTAATCTCTAGTCAAACAGTACCCCTAGAACCTTACATTCATTCACGCGGTCGATTATGATATCATTTAATGTATAATCGTGTTCCATTGCCGACAAAATTCTTGCATAGGTCATAACTTTGCATTTGTTGACATTGAGAGGCAAGTTGTTGGAGGTGCACCATTCAGTCAAGTGGTTGAGATCGTTCTGTAGAGTATTAACGTCGGAGTAATTTTGTATTACTCTAAATATATTGAGGTCATCGGCAAAGGGTAGTTTGTTGGAACTAATCAAATCACAGATGTCGTTGACGAAAAATAAAAACAAAAGTGGTCCTACGTTGGATCCTTGGGGAACCCCAGACGTTGCCAAGAAGGTAAAACTTTTTTCACCTTCGTATTCTACATGAAGTTTCCTGTTTGACAAATAGAACCTCAAAATATTTCGAATTCTTGTAGAAAACCCAAAATTTGGTAGTTTATGTAGGAGGTGCTGATGCGGTACTCTGTCAAATGCCTTACTGAAATCGGTGTATACCACGTCAACCTGCATTTATTATCCAGGGCATCTGACACGAATTGAGTAAATTCGCATAGATTTGGAGACGTTTCTCGTTTTTTTACGAAACCATATTGATGTTCTGACAGTGATGTTCTTACATGTTCATATATGATATCAGATAAAATGATCTCAATACTAAAAAAGTTTATTTTATTAACCATCAACTCATTTTCTGTTGAACTATTATCCCATTTTCCCGTTATGCCATTTATAATCACAATGGATAGTGGAATATATTTTCCGTGTTCAAATAATTGTGTATACCAATTTTCATAGCGATCGGTTGAACGATATAGAAGTTTATGCGCTGCAGCGCCATCTAGTGGCGCGTTGAAGTGAACATAGGTCTACACTATTAGGGGCAAACATGACGGGATGATATCCAATCGCATGCAGACAGCCCTAAATATAAGCAGAAGCTGGTGCGCAAAGGAGGGACTAAATGTAAATCCTAGCAAAACAGCGCTGGTTCCATTCACAAAAAGAGGCGTTAGTACGAACTGAAAGTCACAACCCTGAATGGAACTAAGATACATTTTTCCAAAGGAGTTAAATACGTGGGCGTCATAATCGACCAGAGACTAACATGGAACAGTCATATTAATAACATTTTTTCCAAGGCCACAACGGCAACCTGGACGTGCGGCAAGACGTGGGGTTTGAAGCCGAACATAATATACTGGTTTTATCAAACGATTATCAAACCCATGGTCACCTATGCCTCATTAGTATGGTGCCAAGCACTCGGCACAAATCAAGCTGCAGAAAGTGCATCGGTTACCCTGTCTGGGAATGACAGACGCAATATTCACATGCCCCACTGCAGCACTAAAGGTTATGCTGAATTTTCCGCCACTGCACCTGTGTGTAATGAATGAAGCGGCAAGAGTGCCTTCAGACTGCACCAGGCATCAAACTTGAAGGCTGGAAATCTGATTGGTCATCTGAAGATTCTGGAAAATATTTCCCTAGAATCCAGGTACAAGCCATCGAATATTGCTAGGTACAACTTTTGGGGTGAATTCTGACGTGGTTATGAACTCTCTATAAAGGAATGCATCAGTATGGTATACTGATGGTTCTAAGATGGACGAAAAATCCCTAGGCAAAGCCCAAATAATTTTTCAAGCAGAAACCCATGTTATACAAATTTGCGCCCAAGAATGCCTTGAAAAAGCCTTCAGGGGAACAAAGATCTATATCCTATAAGACAGCCAAGCTGCACTGAAAGCTCTAAAGTCACACACGTTTGAGTCTAGACTGACTTGGGACTGCAAACTCTCCCCAAGACAACTGGCTACGAACAATCAGGTTTCTCCGATGTGGGTGCCAGGTCACAAGGGAACCAAAGGCAATGAAGAAGCGGACAGTCCTGCCAGGCAAGGTGCAACCACTCAATCTTCTGGCCCAGAACCCTTCTATAATTTTTCCAAAGCCCACATCAACGAAGAGTTTCGGCGCTGGGAAACTGACCAAATTCAAATTGCCCTGAAATGTACTCCCAGGGCAAAGACAAGCGGAAGTACGCCAAAAAAAGCTGAACAGCTCGTCGAATTGGACAAGAAAGACTTGAAACTGGTAACGGGACTGCTCATCGGACATTGTTCTCTGAGGTATCACCTTCGCCGATTTCTCTTTGAGAGAGGAAGAATAGAACACGTCTAACTTCATTGTGATTTCTTGGATGAAAAAGCTTGGTTGGTGTATGACATTTTGGTTTGATAATCATTCTGCTTGGTTTTTATTGAAGTAAACGGAGAGGATACTGAACGTTTCTCATGCATGTGAAATGAGATTCAGTCATGTTGCCATCAGCCCGAAAGTGTTCTAATATATGCTGATTTATTTGGAATTTACCTTTACATCGAGGTTTAACCAGTGATGGATGGTTTGTCGATATGAACTAGAGATTTTGACGCATATAATTCTAATTGAACGTGGACCATGATACAGTTCTAAATTGTCCGTCAGTCATGTCTGAATTTGTTCCTTTGTCCCTATAAAACGTATAGTCCCAGATCCCGAAGCCGGCAAACCTACGTCATTTTAGCAAAGCTGAAACTTTTAGTATGGATAGTGTGATATGTAGTTGAGAACGTATTCGTACTTGCTAGCCTGAAAGCGGGGACTTTCTTAAAATATAGTAATACTTTTAATATTTACTTTACCCAGTTGGCCAAGCGGTCTGACGCGCCAGATTTAAGAGATTTATGCTATGGATTTCGAATGGAAGCCTGGGTTCTAACCCTGAAAAAAGTTTTTTTTTAATTTTCCCTTCGAAATTGAGAAACGTTTTTTTACTTTTATTTGAATATTTGTCCAAGAACAAATAATTTCTCAATTTCGAAGGAGAAAAATAATAAAAAGGGGTACGAACCGTTTCGAGAACCGTTTCGAGATCCAGAGCTCAAATCTGTTGAATCTGCCGGCTCTGGGATCTTACTCTATTATATGAGATGATAAGGACATAAAGAAATAAATATGGTATTGATGAAGTTGGTCTGGAAGTTGTGGAAATATTATTTCATATTGTTGGTTAACCACTACAGAATATAATTAATCTGAGTTCATCGAAGGGATGCGTGCGTCATTGTTTCAAAACTTCAGGGTAGGAGGACTCCGTCAACACGTATATTCAATAAAATCTTGCAACGATTTCTTGCTGCTGTCCTCCCGAATAGCATAACGTATAATTTAGATTTATTCATATTAATGCAATATTTATTTGATACGGTTATGAGAGTATTCAAATCATGATTCATTTGGTCAAGTGCCAAGTTGTAGGAGTTTTCTTCGAAATTTAAATACATCTGCGTGTCATCAGCATAACAGTGCATTGAAGCGTAACGTAAGGACTTTGAGAATTATGAAGTGTAGAGAACAAAAAGAATAGGGCCCAAAATTTATCCCTGGGGAACACCATTCTTTATTTCTAGAGATTCAGATTTTTCATTATTCATGATAACGCTTTGAGATTGGTTGAAAAGGTAATTTTTGAGTAGAGAAATTGCATTCATAGTGAACTCCAGGTAACTCAGAATTGATAAAAGAAGTTGGTGACTGATTCGATCAAAAGCCTTAGAATAGTCGAGCAATACTAGTAGACACAATTCATTGTTATCAATAGAGATGTGTATATCATCTATCACTTTCAGAAGAGCCGTGGTACAACTATGGTCAGATCTAAAGCCTGATTGGCAGGATGGTAATATGTCAAATACATTCAAGTATATACGCATCTGAGCATTCAATATCTTTTCGAAAGCTTTCGGGATTGAACACAAAATGCTTATTGGGCGAAGGTCACTCATATTTTCTGCATTAGTAACTTTCGCTAATGGAAGAATATGGGAATGTTTCCAACTTGCTGGATAAACATTTTTCTGTATGCAGAAATTAAATAGCTGGGATATATGTGGCAATATCAGGGGACAGCAGTGTAGTAACATTTGAATACTTACCTTGTCATGTCCAACAGCGTTTGATTTTATACTTAGTATAGTCTTATATACTTCATGATCATTAGTTTCGTGAAAAGAGAAATTATTATGATTATTTACTGTATTACCAGAAAAGAAACGGATCGTTTCATCATCAGGTACAGAGTCATTATTTGATACACTTCCGAAGGAATTGTTGATTTCCTCAGCATTCATCAGGTGCTCTGGGATAGAATTTCGTGATTTTTTGTTGTGAACGTTCATATCAGCCAGTTCTTTCTATAATTGCCTACTTCTTTTCAAACGATAATCTAGATATTTAAACTAACTCCTACCCTCCTCAGATACAACAAAAAATTTGGGATTGTACCTTGATAATGCATTACGCTTCACTACACATGTATCTCATATTTTAAAACAGGGTTATATGAATCTAAGAACGATCTATTCAAACAGAAATATTTTGAAGTAAAATGATACTATGTGTTGCATTAGTGTTGTCACATGCAAACTATGCAGACGTGGTTTATGGACCAGGGCTGATGAAATCTGACAAAATGGGACTTCAAAAATTGCAGAACTCATGTGTGAGACTTATTACAGGCACAAGAAAGCGGGAACATTTTACGCAACATTTAAGGAATCTTGATTGGCTGAACATGGAGGCTAGGCGTACACTACACTCCAGTACGATTTTTCATAAAATAATAACAACTGGGAAACCTCCTTATCTATTCAAGAAACTGACTTCCAGAACTGACATTCATAATCTCAACTTGAGATTTCGAAATAATTTGGCTGCGCCTAAACACAAAACCTCCTTTTTTCGTGGCTCATTCTCATTTCAGATCACTCGCCTTTACAACCGGTTACCCAGTGATTTCAAATTATTACAAATAAAAAAATTCAAAAAAATATGTAGCAATATTTATTTGACAACAAATTTCTTAGTATAATATAATAATTATAATGGCAAACTTGAATCGGCACATCACTTTTTCTCCGCTTATATGTACTGATCACTGTATTTTGATATTTTTTTCGTGATAGTATTTTCTTTTGTTATATTCTTATGGTTAGACTTCAATTTCTCTCGGAGCATTTTGACTAGCCTACCATATTCTATTGTATATACTTTATAATATTATTGATTATGAATTTATTATGATGAGTTACTCCACTGGTTGGATGGAAGAGCAATTCCTGCCATGAGCAATCATGTGCAGGCATTGAATCCTGCCTTTTGTTAGGATATAAGCTAACTGCTGTACCTGCAATAAAAGCGTTTATTATTATTATTATTATTAAATGAAAACTCCGGCTATGTTATCTCACCATTCTCTTTTCAAAACCTCTTTTTACCTTATCCCAGTCCCAGTCAGGTACGCCTATGAACATGAGTCGGCTCCTTCTCAGAAGTCGGTTCTGTGATCTGTATTGCCGACTTGGCACTAATGATTCGATATGAAATGCTGTTCAGTGGGGAGAAAAGTATTGTTAGATAAAACACAGATTGCAGAAAATAAACAACTGGTTGTTTTTATTCAGATAAAACCTTAAAACTGCCCTACTCTGCGATAAATACCTTATACTAAAAAGAAACAACAACATGAAATGGTGCAATATGAATATAAGTGATGATTATTAATAGGAAGAATATTTAGAATTATGGTCAGTCCTTAACATGGAATTTTGATGAATGTTAGGCCAAAACAATCTGAACAGTGGATCGGACACTCAAAGTTATTGGATAAATTTACGAAAAATTGCACTTTGGTGAGTTCGGTGATTAGAATACCTTGTTTCTCCTTTCTCCTGTGATGTTACCAGCCCGTGGACGTACTTTTGGAATTGCAATGACAGCTTACGTGCGCTCTTTCATGGATTTATACCAGGTAAGTGGAAAGTTTTGATAACTTATTTCTCCCAGTTGTGCCTTCCAGGAATTTCTCTCGTTCGAGAATCTTTCAACCAGTTTTTTCTTGAATTGTCTATTAATATCTCTTTCGAATTTTCATACGTGGCTTCCTTTTTGTAACTTTTTTCAATCTCCTCCAAACTTGTTATTCTCTCTCATGGCAACATACACATCTTTTTTATTTCCCCACAGATTTTTGAATTTTGTGTCCCTTCCTACCTACTTATTTGTTATTCTAATTACTACTAAATATTTTACGAATGAAAGCTAATTCTAAATATTACATACTATTTACAAATTGGTATAAAATTATATTTTTACAATTTATATTCTTTCATATATCATCACTTTTCACACACAAACTCTTTCGATATCCCATTGGTGGGTTTCCTGTTGATGTGAATTGTAATACAGGATGTTCAAAACTTATATATCAGTTGATGTTACTTTAAATTCAATGTTTTCTATAAATTTGACTTTTGACATGATTTAATTGTGGATTTTCATTAGATATTTCGTTGGTCACATACTTTTGATAATAGGACTACTTCAGGACTGCCTTTTTGATACATATGCATCGACTGGAGCATAGTTTAAGCAAAACAACATAGCATTATCGACAATAACCAAAATACCTAATAATAATAATGATAATTATAAGTTTAATTATTTTACAACATTTCCTAACATAACAAATTCCCTGAATTCATATTCAATATTTTAATACTTGCTAGTAAAATTTGATTATAAATTTATTATTCACAACTACTAATATTACGTTCTTTTGTTTCAGAAAAAACCTGACTTCGGACTTTTCTTCAAATCATGAGAGAAAATTTTTCACGATATCATCATATATGACATTTTATATTTTATGATTATCTTATTTTTATTCTATATTTTATATTGATATATATTTTCAATGTTGAAAACTCCTCTCAACATTTTACTGTAAGGATCTACTAACCTATAACTAATTTTAGCATCTTCAGTCTCTACCTCGTAAGGTCCCTCAAATGGCATTTGTAACTTGGCACATATGCCTCGTCTACTGTTAGGTACCCTTAGAGCTTTTACTATAACTAAATCTCCCTTCTTGAATGTGGTTCTTTTCGTACCCCTTTTATTTTCTTTTTTAATGTATTTTGTAGCATTTCTTTGAATTCTTACATCGACCTTTTCCATTACCTCTTCCAAAATTCTTCCATTCATTGTCCATTCTCTCTCAGGCACTCTCCCAGTCATAATGTACCTTGGACATTCTTCAGTAACCGTACTTGGAATATCATTAAAATATTCTTCTATCATTTCCAACTTTTCATCCCATATTCTGTGATTCCCTTGAGATGTTAACCTTAAATATTTTATCACCTCTTGTATGTATGTATGTATGTAGGGTTTGATGAAGGATGTCTAATACTTGTAAATTTCAATTGTATACCACTATCTTCAGTAAATTTTCTCATTTTATCATTTGTTAAATATGTAGCATTATCCAGAATTATTTGTTCAGGTTTCCCTATTTCTATTATGAATTCTGTTAATGAACTCTTAACAGTTCTAAAATTGGTTTTCTTTGCAGGATATAATTTAATGAATTTTTAAAAATGGTCCACAATTATGTTTGTTATTGTTATAATTAATAATAATAATTATGTTTGTTATTGTTATAACTTTGTATTAAATTGCTAACAAAATCTATTTAAATTATTTGTAATGGTTTGCTTGTGATGATACTTTTTGGTTCATCTTTATTTATTTTATTTTTATGTTTACCCAATTGGCATAATTGACATTTTGTTATTATATTTTTAGTCAATTCCAAATCTTGTAAACCTATATAATTTTCTCTGAATACCTATATAATTATCTCTATATGTGAATATTTTTCATGAATATATTTAATCCCCTCTTCTGATAATTGTTTTGTTATTACATATAATTCTTCACCATTAACAATTTTAATTATTATATCATTTATTTGTACTGTTCCTCTCTTTTCCTTATCTGATCATTTGTTTTGATCTCCTATTATTTTGATTTCCGAAAATAAACCTATATTACTTTTGAATACATTCACCCCTATTTTCAGCACACTGAGAGCCCTCTTCCGATCTCGGAGAACGCTCGGAATCATTACCTCTTCAGTGTCCTGAAAGAAACCGCGAGGGCCAAGAGTTGTCCTCATTCCCTTTCGTTTTTCGTCTCGTGGTCATTTGTAATCCCGAGTGAGTGAGGGGGAAGCGGTTGGTTCGGCCCTGTGGTGCCCCATGCACAGGGCTAAGGCTGATTACTCCAAGATTTCGCCGTGTTTCTCGGAAGCTCCGTTGCGGCACCGTTTGTTTCAAGACCCCGGTGTCATACATCCGTCGCCACGGCGCTCACAGCTTGGATTTGGGTCTGTTATTCCTTAGAAACAACAGAACAAAAGTCTTTCAGAAGTTAATGAAACATAAAAAGAATATGAAACCCCCTATTATCAAGTGAAATGCTTGCCAAGTACGTAACTTTTATACCTATAATGTAACCCTAATCCCAACATGACCCCCATACGAGTTTTTGATTATAATGTAGCCCAATTTTACTCCGTTTTTCAGCATCAAACATTATACTTTCTCCAATGTATTTACAAACGATGAATATGAGGGATAAAAATACTGATGAAGCCCCTGGACTTCTAACTAATTCCTTGATTTTACTTAATGAATCCAAATTCCAAGAACCTCCAAACTATATATATATATAAATATATATATATATATATATATATATATATATATATATATATATATATATATATATATATATATATATATATATATATATATATATATATAAATATATATATATATATATATATATATAAATATATATATATATATATATATAATGTGTAATCTAACTTCTTGCACACCCGTGAATGACGAGAAAACTTGGGCCAGATGGCGCCATCACATTACGTCCCGTCCGCGTCAAATTGACGTGACAATTGACAAATGTCAATTCTGTGTTTGTTTAGTACTGTAGGAGATGAGGGTGAGGCGTTTACAATTTACATGATTCAATTTGGTTTTGATAATGAGCCTTGCAGCAGATGAAATTGGCCATTTGAGAATAGATGAATTGAGGAATATTCTCAGCAGTAGACGTGCCACGGTGACAGAAAAAAAATGGAATTGACTGAAAGGTAAGATATCTACTTGAAGCGATTTCGCATGGAAGATATTTACCACTGCTTCACTTGCTTCATCTTTTGGAAAGAAATGAGTTCCTTGAGCGGTACCCGATAAGCACAACGAGAATATTAATATTATATTTATAGCTATGTAGAACTAGACTATCTCATTTTGAGATATAAAAAAGTTATTCATTTGTTATTTGATAGAAAACAAAACGCACTTTCGTTTGCAAAAGTGTAGGACTAATATTTATTGACGTAAACAAGGGCAAACGTATCCGTTGTCAGTATTGTAGATATATATATATATATATATATATATATATATGATATATATATATATATATATATATATATATATATATATATATATATATATATATATATAATATGTATCTCTTTCACTGTAACTCGGTGCTACACTTCACATACAAAAAACTCAACCATTCAGAGTACTTTCAGACGGGTTTGCGGAATGGAAAGTCCTGAAATGCCAAATCAAATCTCTAAGCCAATCATAACACACTATTTAATATTATTCCTGTAATGATTGGTCAGAAAATTCGACTTTGATGATTCTGTGTTCCGCGCGGTGAGAGATCACCCTCGTTCAGGACGTGCTATAGTGGCGCTAAAGTTTGGCAGTTGCCTTTCCCATTTTATAACAAATTACAGGGGTTGAAAATATAAAAAAAAATTGTTTCTAGTAAAATTCGACAAAATGTTGAGTAGCGCCACCCGCCTAATTTCAGGTGATCTACCGAGATGAAAACTTTGGCAATTGCCGAATGCAATAATCATTCAACTCGACATTTGGATAATGTAGAATGTTGGACTGATTGTGTGGTGAATGTATACATTGCAGGCTGCCTGAGATAGATATTCAATTCCAAAGTGAAGAAAACAACTAACCTTGTTATATCCAAACTGGTGATAAAGTCAGGACGAGTTGACTTCATACACTGCTTCGAGGTACTTATGATAATTATCACAATCACTTGTAAGAAACAAACAACACAAACACTAATTCACAATTGAATATTGTTTCGAAAAATAAGATCACGACCATTGAAGTGATTCAGGAATTCAGAACACGTGAACTGAACACTGTTGTCAAGCAAGATTCTCGCATGCAAGGTTTACAAAGCTGTATACGAATGAGAGTTTGTTAGATTCTACTAGTGTTTTCTGATTGGCTGGCGAAAGGAATATCTTAAGATATCAATCAAAACTCGGTGTTTGGTTTTGAGATGAACGATTAGATAGTCATATTTGAATAAGGGTTTATTTAATTTAATACTTAGAATAGCATTATGATGAATTCTATTATGTTCTTCTAATAATAGCAAAAGACAAAGACAATAATGTTCAAATCAATTCTCCTGCACTTAGAGTACTGTTTTCTGATTGGTTGCTAATTAGGATCTTTCATTCACTAGCCAATCAGGAAATACTAGTATAATCTAACACATTTCGTTCTTAGGCAGCTTTGTAAACCATGCATGCGAGAATCTTGCTTGGCAACAGTGTTCAGTTCACGGGTTCTGAATGTCTGAATCACCACAATGGTCTTGATATTATTTTTTTAAAACAATATTCAATTGCGAATGTTTCCCTTTATAATAGTGTTTGTGTTGTTTATTTCTTACAAGTGATAATTATGATAAGTGCCTCAAACAAGTGTATGAAGTCAATAGTTCTGACTTTATCACCAGTTTGGATATAACAGGTTAGTTGTTTTCTTCACCTTGAAATTGAATTCTATCTCAGGCAGCCTGCAATGTGAACATTTTCCACACAATCTGTTCAACATTCTACCTTATTCAAATGTCGAGTTGAATGCTCATTGCATTCACCAAGTGCCCAAGTTCTCCTCTGAGCAAGTCACCTAAAATTGGGCGGGAGGCGCTACCCAAAATTTTGTCGAATTTTATGAAGAACAAAACATGTTTTCAACCACTGTAATTTGTTATAAAATGGCATTATACACTAGTCATTCATGGGTGTACAAGAGCTTAGATTACACCCGTAATGTATTTATATGTACATATATAACATGCTTTAAAGTTGTATTTTCATAACTTACTATGAATAAATAAAATTCTATATTGTCAAAATTTTTTATAATTTTCCAAAGGCGCACAAGTGCATCCTTAGCATTTTCCAATTCCACCCCAATTTGAAGTTCCTCTAATCAGTCATTTCCACTGTACAAAAAGCAGTTTTTAAATGGTGTTGCTGCCAAGGCCTAGGCTGCCGTTTCTTTTTTTTTCGTAATTACAGAATGTAATATCAAAAACCCCGCACTTGCTATTGATAAATCTTCCTTGTGGCTCGACATTTCTACAAGCTCTAATCGCACCGAACCCTCCCAAACGCTGTGGATCTCAAATCTAAATTTTGGGGTGGAAGTATGCATTCCAATCCCTTCGAACGCCAAACCACAATGGACAAATGCTTGAGTTCGGTTGCTCGGCGGTGAAATCTCGGTCTGTACATGGCTTTGAAAAATTTGCGAATATTTCAAGCACGCCTATGACGTCCTGAGGTTCCCAGCTTGATAGGCATGAAATCGTGAATTAATGCAGCTTATTATTCGTATTTTCGGTCCTTATTTTCTAGGCGAATTATTATATCACTTAATCCATTTCTTGATTCAAAATTAATAATTTTTTTTCGTCAAATTAAGTGGATACTGCGTTATTATGTATGTACATAATTCCTTCTCGCGCTGAAACCTATGTTATAATGAGTTTGTTATTGGGTGAAACAGTGCGAAAAATTCATTGTTATTCATTGAGGATCATAACACGAAAACAATTAGCTGAGAGATTTGTTCGGCTTAATTATACTACTATACAAAAAATGAACTATGATTTTTACATGATTATGGGGTTACTGTACATTTCATTTTTAATGAGCACATTTTCGTATTTTGCACATAAAACAAATTGAATATAGAAAATACAACGTGCAAACCGAATAATAGTGACTGAAGGAAACAGAAGAGCGTGGGATCAAAAATGTATAGGAAAGGCACAACTATAATGGTGGCCGGCAATGACTCAATCAACACGAAAAATCATGGAAAGGAAAAATTCTCAATTAATAGAAATATTTTTCTGAAATTAAAATATCAAAAAATTGAGTTATTTTTTGTAATTCTAACAGAAAACAATATTCCTAGCTATTCGTTGGAGGTAACCTAACTCAAAAGGAAAACTCTGAAAGTGAAAATTTGCATTTTAATTCAGGTAGTTCTTTGATTTTTCTATTCCAGTCTTAATTAAGACTACGTTGACAAAATTTATCGTCCAAGTTTTTGCTGAAATTCAGAACATCCAACTCATTTGTAGCACAAGGTATAAATAATCTTTCTACAGAAGATTTAACAAATCGTTTTTAGGCTAAAAAGAAATATTCTTCTTTTCCCACCGCCTTTGTGGATACCGCCAAATAACATTATATCCTTGAGAATTTTGTTCTATCTAGATAACCCATCCTATAATGTAACTATACTCAGACATGTTCTGAATGAATTCAATATTGAAACAGAAATCTACACCGATGGTTCTGGTTCTGAAAGTCTGTATGGTGTAGGCGCAGCTTTCCCCAACTCAAACCACATATCACAAAACTGAATTCATGAACTTTGTAACATATACACAGCTAAAGCATTTTCAATCAGGCCAATCAATAGAGATTTTGTGCTCTATTGATTTTGTGACAAAAATACTACCAATAACCGATTCTGCCATCACGGCAGACGGTTCGTAGTTTCATCCTGTTTCCTACTCGCAACTGTTATTGGTTAATTTGTTATAAACATTTAAAATCATTTATTTTTATTTTTTATCGTTTTTGACTTGTAACTTGAAAACTGATAAGCAATTTCGTCACTCTCCAAAATAATGAGCTTTAACGCGACTCGATCGGATTATTAGTAACGGAGAAAAACCGGAAATACCTGAAAAAATCATAGTTTTTTTCTAATTCATAACTCCGTTACTTTTCAAGTTGTAGCGCGGGCGTCCCACGACATAGTAATGATTAATATGTACTTTATGTGTGAAAAACTCAGGCGCTGTCGGATCATTAGTTTTGGCATAATTGCAAGCTGGATTTTTTAATGCACTTTATTGCAGCAGATCTAGATGCGTCATAGGTGGTCCGATTCCAATTAAAAAAAAAAATTTCGAGAGTATACTAGTTTTTTTTAAAAGGCGGATTTTTTTCGGTTTTTTCGGGTTTTTACCGTTACTAATAATCCGATCTAGTCTTGCTTCATTAATTTTCATGTTACAAGCAGAAAAACATAACCTGATCTTTCGTATGATGGCACAGTCGGTTTCCTGGTAGTATTTTTGTCACTTATAATTGAACGAGAGGTTTGTATTTTATCAGGTAAATTTGGATTGTTTAATGAGAAACTGTTGCCTAGCAATTATACGAGAAAAACTGTCAACTATTGAAAACGCGACACCGAAGGTGGAGCGTTTTTAGGTTGACAGTTTTTCGAGTCAAATTGCTAAAGGAAACAGTTTAGAATTTGAACAACACAAATTTACCCGATATCAATACAAACATCGAGTGTAATTCGGCAGGACAATTTAATGGATAAGAAATTTAGAAACATATCAATGCAAACTTCATTTATGAAACATTAATAATAAACCCATTTTTATTTGAATGTACAATTATCAAGAACGCAGTTATTGAAATTCATACTAGGAACAGTGATGTTGCTGCGGGTGCCACAGCTAATCGTTTCTGTAGTAGATGTTGAAGTTTTTTCTTTTTCCACACGAATTGATTGAGTAATGCTCGAATGATACTCTTTGTCAACTTGTGAGTATGGTTTTATTGATGATGAATTGATGTGTCCTGTTATTTTTATCAGAGCTTGTTCTTCAATTCCGCTTTTACTTAATTCGCTAACTGCTGCCGCTCGATTTGAGTGATTTGTAATTTTGAGACGTTTGACATCTATACCAAAACATTATGCTGAGCATTTAGTCCATTTGGAAATTTCATTTATTCATATCGGCACATTCTTATACCAGCTTTTAGAATTTTTTTTCTTCCAAAAGGGATTTGGTGTAAGAAATACTCTGTCCAACTTTTTAAATAAACGTGTTGGGCAAATATCTTCCTCTAAAATAGTAGGCGTAATCCATTTGCTGTCACATAATTTATTGTTACCGCCTTGTCGCGTTTTCGAAAATAGAGGATGATATTCGATACGTCCAGTGTCTTTTTCCATAATTTTCAATTTCAGATATGAAATAAGTGGTTTTGCAGTAAGCTGCTTCTCCTCCGCGCCAAGCAAATTCAAACGCCAAAATGTGATATAATTTCTTTTAAAGTCCTTCCGGTTAATTTTCGTCAAATAATCTGACCATGATGCACTAGATTTTCTTTTTTCGGGTGCTTGTAGGATTTCACGTTTAGCATTATGTGCAGCTCGTGATTAATTAAACTGAACGTCGGTGAAAGGGTTAAATACAATATTGAATTCGTTATAATATTTACTTTGTAGCATTTTAGCGGTGGTGTTCCAAATTGTTTTAACTACCGCTTCTTTGTAGTCTTCTCCGTTGCCTTTTCGCATATTGAATGCCCAATCTTACAACGTTACATTCAATTTCTCGATGGAAGTATCTGGCTCAAATTTATACCTTTTTGCATCGCAAAACGTAGAAAATTGTCGCCAGATTGATGATTGCGTCGCAACTGTAATAGTAGGCACACAGTAGGGTAGGTTCGCCAGTTAGCCGCCCCCCTCCAGTAGTCGACCAGAATCTACTTTATTTCATAATATTTTGAAATACGTCCGAATTTTGAGATGCTAGTATACTTAAAAATCATTTGTTGCCTATCTGAAATAAAACTATCAGCTTCTCTTTTCCACAAACCCATCCTTATCCCTGTGATTCCCGCTCAAAGTTAACAGTGTTCACTAGACCAGTGTTTGAAGTAGTTAGTAAACTTGATTCGAGATCTAGAGCAAAGTGTTTGGAGGCGAGTTTAAATTCACACAAAACTATTGAATGTATTTTGGTGTGTTTGGATGGTGGAAAATACTTTCAAAATGTTATTGTTTCGTTCGTACAGCCATATTTTATAAATTTTTTCTTAAAAACAGGGGGGCCGGCCACTAGCATAAAGATTTGTCAGAGTAGCCAGAAGCCGGCCACCCCGGCCGACTACTGGAATATGAGCTACATTTTGTTTCTGTCCCTTTCACACTTGTCCATTCAGGTATCAATTCATTTCCGTCATCATTATACAGTACGAAATGAGCTGATTATCAACACCAGTAGTCGGCCGTGAGGATTTAAAAAAATGAAAAGGTGACAGCTGATAGAATTGAATGGCCGACTACTACAATCGCTGAGTTCTCCAGTAGTCGGCCGTAACATTTTAAGCTGGTTTAAGTTTCATTTTTTCGGTTAAAATTTGAAATTTCAGCTTTTAGCTAGTGAAAAACCAGCAAAAACGTTCAATCAATATTCTGAAGAAAATTTGCAAACTGTAAGAAATGGCGCTAAAATTCGCAAATCCTGTCGGAACTATGGGATTCCGCGTACAACACTACAGGATCGGATCAAGGGCCGAGTTGCCAACAAGCCGCGAAAACTGGGCCCAGATCCGATTTTAAGTCTGGAGAACGAAAATAAATTGGTTAAATGCATAAACAATTTAGCTAAATGTGGGTTTCCAGTTAAAAAACAAGAATTGATTCAAACTGCCCAAAAAATAATTGGGGAAGAAAAAATAAAAACGTCATTTAAAGAAGGGAAACCCGGACAAATTATCAGTATTATATATCAGTATACCTAATCAGTATCAGTTCAAAAAGTTTTTTATTTCATCGTTTTGTTTAATTTTGTTATTATAAAGGTTTTATTGTTTGCATTTTTTATTAAGGAGTTTTACCAACCAACCAACCAAGGAGTTTTATGAAAAAACAAATATTTTATATATTGTTTGTATCACGGGCACAATCCATCTACAAGACAGTAATATTATTTTATGAATGATGAATTTTTGCTGGAGGAATTAGTTATTTGTTTTATTTTTTCTAAGCTTTTTTTTTATTTTCTTTTCACTGTCATTATTACTTACCTACACTTGGATACTTGTTCTTAATAATTTTCAAGAATAAGTAAACCGCAGGTGACAAGTGGCAAAATACTTCTGTACGGACCTGGTTATTAATTGCTAAAACTACCAGGGCCGAATACTGGTCCAAGCCTGGCCGACTAGTGAAATATTGACGGCCGACTACTGGCACAAGTGCTCAATTTTGGGAAAAAAAATTAGACAGAAAACCTCTTCAAATTCAATCTTTCTTTTTCTTCGCCCTTTAAAAACTGAATTTGAGTGCTACACGCTAACATAAGACTTTTTTAATTTACTTGAAAGAGCTGTCTGCAATTAAAGGTGTAAGTTAAAGTTTAACAAAAAAGGCCGACTACTGGCGAACCTACCCTATTAACAATTTGACTAATTTCGGCGTTCGTAGACTCACCGAATCGACTGATTATTAGTGCTTAGAAATTCAATAAGTTGTTGACAAACGTGTCAAACTATTTATTTTGGCAACCAACACCGCGATAATAGATAAACAAATGAATAAGTGAAAAAACCACTAGTGCATTTGTCGCTGTAAAAGTTGCAGCTAACTTTTGCCGCTGTCAAACTGATAATTGCACTGTGGCATATGCGATTTTTTATGCATGAGTTGAATTGTCAGAAAAAATCTCTATTGATTGGTCTAATTGAAGGGGGTTGAATGGTGTTTGAGGAAAAAATTAAAGAGCATTATATTAGTGATTCCAATCAGTCCTGCAATCAATCGACGGAGATTTAGAAAAATTCTTCAACAATGACTTAACTGCAGAAAAAGAAATCCATACGCTTTCCGGGAACAACTGTCGCATAATCTTTGTACAAGAGGTCTTGCCAGTATAAAGGGGCGATGAAAGAGTTGATCTAGCTACCAAGGAAGCTTCTGCACTTGAGTAGCATATACAAAGAATTGTTTGGTGATAAAAAAAGTAACAACGAATACTGAAACAAGAAGGGAGCAAAAAACAATGAATTCAAAAAATTATTATTACTCAATACACACAACCCTCCCTCGTAAAGTACCCCATATCTTCCAATTTTCGGCGGATAAAAGATATACAACAATTATAACTAGACTCAAATCGAACCATGGTTCCTTCCCAGCACATTTACACAAAATTGGAATGCTTGATTCATCTTTATGTCAGATGATGCAATAGATCTTTTCATTCTAGAATTTTTTTTGCTTGCATGCCTCAAATTACGCCGTTATGGGATTGTGTTGTTATGGGATTTGTCGCAGCGATACACATAGTAAAACATTTGAAGATAACATTTTTGGAAAACTAATTAAATCAACGAAACAAAACTTCAAAAAATTTGCAATAAGTGTCCTAAATGTGATTTGTGGGTTAAAATATGTAAACGAGGATGGTCGATTTGAACTGTTTGATCATGTTAATAAAGATACATATATTTCACTTCACTTCGTAGGAGAAATTGGTCCAACAAAGAACATCGGTATCCCATCAGTTGTGATCCATTTAATACATTTTTGATCCATTTAATTGGTAATGTAATAGTTTGTGCTAAGACCTCAAATGATGAATATTTTTACAGGTTAAAGTAGCGAAGCTCTGTTTAGATTTACTATTAATAATTTGTTAGCGAATTCGCGATTTATTTCTCGCTCTTTCAGAGCTCAGGCGTAATTAACGGTACAAAGTACTCAGTCTGTGTTGATGTACATTGTGGCAATGCATCGTTGAAATAGTTGGGATATGTATCAATAAAATAAAATATTTCAAAGAGGCTGGTAGACTCAATTGAATATTAATAGAAATATTTCCACGATAAAAATGAAGTTACTTTTTGTGAATGTCTAACAGAAAACAACTACTTCCCCGGGTGAAGCCACATTGAACTACATCTGATATATATTCAATTCACAGAAAAATCTTTCTATTCAATATTCAATTGAGAAAGTTTCCCCTTTTCAACATGAATATCCCACAAGAGGTTATCTTTGAGGATGGAAGATTGTGAGTCAATCATCATACCCCATGACAGGTTTTAAAAAAACCTAATTTCAAAGTGTCTATCCAAAAGAATGTTTCTAATTTTTCGTCTTAGCAAAGTGAGACTGCTTCCAGAAAATGGGTTCTTATTTCTTCCGGTCTTCCTGATGATCGTGAAAGCGTGAAAGAGATTTCTGTCGACAAAAATGAATTGATGACCTAGTGAATGCGATGCCTCTCTTGCGTCAATGTTACAAATGAGTTCTGGTGGAAAACATTCTTCTTTGCCTCATTCATATAAATGAGTTTCTAAGAGTGAGACTGGAAGAGAAAATCAAATAACTATCTGTATAAAAATGCAAATTTTCAATTTCAGATTTTTACTTTTGAGTTACGGTCCTTTCAGAATATCTAGCACATGTAGTTCAATGTCCAGCTTGGCTTTAGCCGGGGAAGTAGTTGTTTTCTGTTAGAATTCACAAAAAATAACTTCATTTTCATCGCGGATTCCTCAATTCACAGAAGAATATTTCTATTCAATATTCAACTGAGAATGTTTCCCTTTTCAACATGAAAAACCCACAAGTGGTTATCTTAAACGATGGAAGATAGTGACTAAAGTTTATCTTATGAATCGCAAACGTTAGCAAAGACGTAGAACAGTTGTTTTTCTGTCCAAAACCCAGCAATTTTTGAGAATAACTACGATTTGGATGCAATCAAAGTTATTAACTTTTTCTACTTTTCGATTATTCATCTTTATATTCAACACCCGACGAAGACAGAGGCGTGTTATAAATTTAATGTGTGTATCTGTCGGTGGCATCGTTGCTCCCAAACGGATGAACCGATTTTGATTTAGTTTTTTTTATTTGAAAGGTGACTTGATGAGAGTAATTTCAGCTATAATTCAAGGAAATTTGTTCAGCCGTTTGAAGATCATCAGCTCTTTTCTAGTTGATGAAGGGATGTGAGCAACTTCCACAGGTCTGATGAATCCGAAGTTTGATATCCTGTTACTTCAATGTTATTGTAAGGACATAGTAACCTTGACCTAATGCTGCACCATCACCTGAAATCTGCAGGATACCCAACTCTTCACCAACGACAACAGAGCTATCGTGTTTGGGCTCATTGGTATGGTCTCAATGAATAGGTTATATACAGATGATGATCAGGGTCTGATGAAGCAGGAAAGATAAATGAGGATGAATTGGTGAGGAATTCTATGAAATTTTGGTATAAGATGAATGACGGTTTGTGGCGAATTAGTGTATGCTGGTCAGGTTGAAATTGAAATTAAAATTGTTTATTGAAAATAGGAATCCTAATATACATACATTTTACAAGTCCTAATTAAGCATAACTATGAATAAGAACGAATTACGAACAAAGTGAATTGTCTAGTAACATATATTCCTCTATAAACAGAATGTTTATTGGGAAACAATAAGTAGAAACATTATGAATAAACAATGAACCATATAGGATAATTCAATGATAATAATAAACAAATTGAAATTATATGAGATTATTCTAGTAATGAGGTAAATAAGGTAAATATCAAGTGGTACACTGTTCAAGTTGTTCTTATCTGTTATTTTGATTTCAAATATTCAACCAAAACATCCTTGAATTTTCTCACCGAACAAGACTGCTTAATTTCTAATGGAAGCTTATTAAATTCAAGCAAACCTCGATGGAAGATCGAGTTCATGGATTGAGAATACCGTGTACGAGAAACATAAAGATTGGTACTGCCTCGCGTAGGATAATCGTGAATTCCACTGGTGAATGTGATAAACTGATTAAAGTAAGCAGGTGCTTCGCCACATGAAATTTTGAAGATGAAAATCATAGAGGAATAGAAAATTCTATCCTTAACTGGGAGCCAATCCAAAACTTGATGCATAATTGTGATGGGAGTAAATCTGTTGCATTTCAAAATAATTCGCATTCCTCTATGTTGGAACTTCTGGAAAGATTCAATACTATTACCATCGAATGATGATATCAGGCTGGCACAGTAGACGTAGTGGGGTTGGATTATTGTGTTATAGACCCTTTTATACGTTGGGAAGCTAAGATGGCTACTGACACGAGTGAAGAAAAATAATTTTTTTGCTATTTTACTGTGGATGTATTGAAAATGATCCCTAAAGTTTAATGTATTATCGATCATAAATCCAAGGTATTTGATTTTTTGAACAATCTCAATGGGCTTAGCATAAATTTTAATTATAACTGAGTCGATGTCAATTTGATTGATTTTATTTTGTGTGGAAATAATCATTGCTTTAGTTTTAGAACAATTGAGTTTGAGTTTATTTGTGTTGAGAAAAAAAGATATTTTATTCAAAATATGATTGACTTTAATAACAGCTTGAGATAATTGTTTATCACTTACAGCCAACAGAGTATCATCGGCAAACAAATTCAGAAACTCATAGTCTTCAATGTATTGTATGTCATTCAGATAGGGTATTAAAAGTAGAGGTCCGAGTACACTCCCTTGTGGAACGCCTGTATCAACATATTTCGTACCTGAGAGTATACCGTAAACTTTGGTTCGTTGAGACCGATCTGACAAGTAACTCTTGAACCAATCAAGAACCTTTCCTGTTATACCGTTGGAATATCAATTGTTTCGAATACCCTTTTGAAGTCCAAGAAAATGGCAACTATGTATTTATCAATTTTTTTCCATTTTGGAGCTGTTTCACAAGAATGCTTATTTCTAAATCCTGATTGTAAATCCATGAAGAGTTTATTTTTCTCAATTCATTCACGTATTTGATCATATACTACTAGTTCAATAAGTGAACTAGTAGTATTTTCAATTGGAGGAAGGGTATTAATAGGTCTGAAATTAACAGCTTCTATTATGTTATTGATTTTTGGTATAGGAATAACTATACTAGCTTTGAGCTCATGCGGAAAACAAGCTGTTGACCAAGATGAGGATTATATGACCAACAACTTCAAAAATACTTTTCAATACTCTATTATTCATAAAGTCAGAATTACATCTATTATCAAGGTTGTTGATCACAATCCTCAAATCTTTTAAAGTGACTAATTTGAATTCAGATATGGAGCTGTTAACGACTGGAATACTGTGATAAGACCAATCAACCGATAGTCTTATCGATATCTGAGCCAAGCAACATCGGGCGCGTTTAGTACTTGGATGGGTGACCACCTGACAAGGAAGATGCGCATTAAAATGCCCTAACAACTGTAGCGTCGTAGCATATTAGCAGCGCAGGCGTCTTATCAATGAGCACGAGATATGCCGTCCTTCGGAGGAGACGTTAAGATGGCGTCCTGAGTTCATAGATGTTGAGCTCTTTGAAATAACCCTATCTCTGAAACAACAGAGGATTCGGTAAAATTTCCGGTTGGGGGGACTCTGCTCACCGGCGTCGGTGTTTAGCCCTGGTCGAAGAAATAGGCCGACGTTGAATAAAACAATAAAAAAAAATTAGTGTTTGAATGTGTGGAGTGAATGAAAGAATGAACCAATGAATAGGATTGAGTAAACGAATAAACACGATATGACATGGTATGCTGAATATAATGAGGTACGGTGAGTTACGGTACGGCCTACGAACGTAGGAGGTGATTGAATGGGATTAAGTGAATGACTGATTACGATTTGGGCTGAATACAGTATGGTATGGATGGTGTAGTACGGTACAAACTACAGAAACAAAACAATGGTAAAATACGATGATAGTGTTTAATGCATTTCAATTACTAATAGTAGTTTCAAGTGAGAATTGCAAAGTATACCAAATGTAAAAATATTTTCAAATAATAAAGGACGACACCTCGAAATCAAAGTATTGAAGTACTGCTTCTCAGTCATGGCAATTCTGATAAAGCCGATCTGTCATGAGGTTGAATTCGGCCAAAAATTATTCTAGGAAATTAAAACTGGAAAGTTGTTTGTAATCACCCCAAGTCGCCTAGTGAACTGAATTTTCAATCACTTTTATTTACAAAGTACCAGAGAAAAGAAAAAAGTCGGAATAATAATTCTAGGTAGAAACTCAAAACCTCACGTGCGATATTGCATTGTCAGAATGTGTAATAATATTTATGATTATTTTTTGACATTTCTAGAAACCAATGAAAACTTTCACAATTCAAATCATTCATGTACGTTTTGGCCAATCAAAACATTATTATAGTGAGAATAATCTACCTAGAAAATTGCCGCGGGAGTAATTTGAGGTATTTTGTTTTTATTCTTTGACAACCTATATTTTTCATTTGACGTCTGTCATCAATTCGCATGGAAAATGAGAAATGAATCAAAACCGGTTTAGTTCATAGTCTAAGAGCCGGTGGGAGGTCGACCTTCACCGATCTGATAACTCGATGAGACATATTTTTTATCAAATATAATTTATAAACAAATATGCCTATGATAACTTGCCTATCAAAAAGTGTTCATAGCTATTTTTAATTGAATTAATTTTAATCAATTTTCTGATAACATGATAACCGAATGAGTTTCACCTCAACTGATAGTTTTTAACACACAGAATAGCCTAGGTAGGCTTGCCTACTTATTTCTGCGCATGGCTACCTGGCAAGCAGATGTGAACAGGTAAGTCAATATAGGTAACTACACCGATCTGTTAACCAATCGAAATTGATATCATAGGTAAGATAATTTAATTACAAAACCAATCGTATAGGCTTGCCTGCAAAAAATCGTACATAAAATATTATTGCCAAGCTATAAAGTCTTAGAATTTTAGCTATTTGATAGAGAGAGAGAGAAAGTAGAGCGTCCGAAGTCCGTGTGATAGAACAGGACACAACATAGCAGCTGCACGCTACCTGACCGTTGAATGTATCCGAGTGCGCATGCTCGTGTACATGTGAGTGACAGTGACAGCATTTATTCACACTCGACAGTAATTTTGAACTCTAATTCATTATAATTCTAATTTCGATCACACTTTTTGTATTATTCCACACTATATATACTTACAGCTATGAAATAATCAAAAATAAATAATTTAATATATTAATAAAAAATAAAAATTCAACATTTTTTTTATCCATTTTAAAGCTAAATTATAAAATTTAAAAATTCTAAAAAAATCTTTATTTTCTATTTAAAATTAAATAAAGAATAACTAATTTATTATTTACAATCAAATAAATGCCATAAAGCGGGAAAGAATAAGTGTAACTTTTAAAATTTTAGTTTAATAAATTTAAAAAAACATCAATATAGAAAAATAGAATTTAATACATTTATGTTGTTAAGAGCGTTTATTACAAAGCATATAAAAGAGTTCAAAATTACTATCGAGTGTGAATAAATGCTGTCACTGTCACTCACATGTACACGAGCATGCGCACTCGAATACATTCAACGGTCAGGTAGCGTGCAGCTGCTATGTTGTGTCCTGTTCTATCACACGGACCACGGACGCTCTACTTTCTCTGTTGCACCTATCAAATAGCTAAAATTCTAAAACTTCATAGCTTGGCAATAATATCTTATGTACGATTTTTTGCGGGCAGACCTATACGATTGGACGGGTCAATATTGTTTCAAGGTCAGTTAACAGGGGTTGAGTACTTAGGTTTTCTTCAAAATGAAATCGAGGATCATCTTAATAATCGACCTTTAGCAGTTTTACGGCGAATTTACTTCCTACAAGATGGAGCACCCCCTCATAATACCAATGAAGTTCTTAATTACTTAATAGACCATTTTAATAATCAAGTTATTGCAACCAATGGTCCAGTACGGTGGCCTGCCCGCTCGCCGGATCTCACTGTGCTCGATTTCTTCATTTGCGGATATGTTAAAGAAAAGGTTTACTATGCAATAGTCCCAGCCACTCGTGAAATCTTAGAAGAAAGAATTCTACGGGCATTTAGAAGTATAACGCTTCAAATGTTACGAAATGTGTTGAAAGAAACAATTGAACGAGCTGAAATATGTCTTGAACAAGGAGGAATGCAATTTGAAAATTTACTACAGTGAAAGTAAATAAATTATTATCCATGGCACACTTGACAAAAGTAAATAAATTATCATCCAGTATTTTCCTTAGTAATATTTAATATATGTTCTTATTTTTAATCCAATCACAAATAAATAAGTATCGTTAGATTCGTCAAGAAATCCTTTTTTCTTAAAGTGTTTGTCAAAAAATGGTCGCCATTTGAAAAATAAAATAGTTAGACACGAAAATGTAATTTTGCCAACTTGTCTCATTCCTATCTATCATAATAGTCACTAAAACTTTGCGATTGTAATTTTCTGAGATGACCTGAGGTCGTCTGATCTTGGCCACCTAGATGCAATATTGAAAGAGACTCTAAAAAAAATGAAGTATGCTCCCAATCTCTCTCTTTCACATGTATTGGTTGATGTTCGGTTGCTCTAACTACGCGCTGCCAATATGATAAGGAAATACATATATAACCCAACTCCACTTTCATTGCATTGCTAGTTATCAATATTCGTAGTTAATGAATATATAGTAAGAAAGTTGTACAAATAACAAGCGATTGTTTATCAATGACACGTTTGTCAAATACTTGTCAAATATTAGTGTTAATTTTTCATGATATAAGTGATCCAAAAGAATATTTCGAAGAAAATGTGTGCTGCCACTACAAAATTTCAAGTAATCTATAGTTCATTGCGTCTCCTGAAAAGTTTTTAGAGTATTAATAATTATACCTTTTCTGAATAAACAAATTTCAGTTCGCTGAAGTGTTGCCATGACGACTTTAAGTACAATTCCGCTAAAGTAGCATTTTGCGGACACTTTTCAGTATCCAAAGTAAGCATTTTGTGGAGAGTGTTCAAAAAAATCCTTTTCCGAAAGTTTACTTCGATGCTGGAGAACCCGAATTAGTTTCTCTAGCAGAAAAGCAAGTACACAGGAAAATAAATGGAGATGTATTGTATGACGCTAAAATACATGTCTGCTACAACAGAAACTTGTAAATATCATCCTGAGTTGGCGGAATGCAGACAAGAATTTTTTAATTCTAGAAAAAGATATCCTTGGGCAGGGATTGAGTTCCCTTCCACCTCATGACTTTCCTAAACACATTAACATTGAATTCTAGAAAGCGACATCCCGATCGCAGATGCGAACGTACGTCTTCGGTAGCTCAGTTGGGAGAGCACTTGAGTGGTAATCATAAGGTCGTGGGTTCGATCCCTGCCCGAGGATGTCTTTTTCTAGATTATTGTCAGCACGCCGCCAACTCTCTTTTATATTATACATTACAGACACAAACTTCCCTTCTTAATTTTCAAATTTGGCTTAATTGTTCAATGGTCGGAGATCCACACCTGACCCCTGCCGAAAATCGCAAATTAAAAGGTAAATACAACTTTATAAATGAAGTTGTTGTTGATAAATAAAAATACATGTATGTGACGAATTCATTAAAAATAAATAGTTTTTATCAGGATGCCCTGAAAACTTCTAGAGGTAGACATTACAATATTTCTAGAGGTAGACATTACAATATTTCTAGAGGTAGACATCACAATATTTTGTAACACTTTCATTTTTTAATTCTATTGCTCAATACCATTTCTCAATGCTTTCTTTTCTTTTCAATCCAATGCAGTTATTTCTCGATCGAATTAATTGCAACACAAAAAAGTAGTGTTAAAAATAACATAAATTAAATTGAAATGTGGGACATTAATAATGTCTTGTCACAGTAAACAAAATAAAATTACAAGAATATCCGTTGAAGTCCTTTCTGTATCAAAGTGTTCTGTGGCAATTGCATTATATCTTTTATATCTTCAGACAATGGTTATATCTTAACGAAACCATTGTCTAATTAGACAATGATAAAACATGATAAAACTATATAAAACTATATTTTCAACCCTTGAAAATAACCACTTCTGACATCTAAAGGAGAAAATCAGAACTAATATACAAAGATAGTAGATCACTGTTATTGTAGTTCAGAGTCACGCCAAGGACTTCCATTTTCGATCCAAATGATTGAACCATTGTCTAAAGATCTTTAGACAATGATTGAAGTTTGGAGGATGGTAAAAAATAATTGATGAAATGAATATGGGGAGTGGCTTTAAGTATTACATTTGGGAGGAATTGGGAATTTTTTTTGCAAATCGTATATCATAGGAATATTTACCATATTTATTATGAAAATATTCCATCCTGCCTATTCAATCTGTTTCTGCAGATCTAGTTAGTATACTCGGAAATCGAAAGATGTCTGTAGTGATCTGTAGATCGTCCGCGTGGAATTTGTTTTTTTCCAATGTCTTTGTATTGTTCTATCCTGCTTTCCGTTATTCCCTCTTGTTATCCCTTTATTCCGTTTCCCGTTATATATATGTGTATATATATATATATATATATATATATATATATATATATATATATATATATGTCCCAACAGTGCGAATTTGCTCGATATGTCAATAATGCTGATATATCTGAAGAAAAGTCTTATATAAAAGTTATACGGCACCAGAAAGGCCACGTTTTGAAAATAGTTTCAGGTGCACAGGGTGTTGAATTTTTCCGTAATAGAAAAAATATTATTTTTTGAATGGAACAACCAGCTTATTTTTCTGTCGTTGAAATGGTCCCTTCCCTACTCAGCTCTTAAAATTTTTTCAGCCACAAAAATAGGGAATGATGCAAGCTCCGAATCAAATAACTGTAATTAAGCTGTTTCTTCAAAGATCTTAATTTTGTCTGGTGAAGTGACGTTGACGTACCAAAGTAGCGTGTATTGCTCTGATCATCATTTATGTTCATACAGGGTGCTTCAAATGTTACTTTCATTTTCGTCCACTTCCATTTAAGTTTATGCGATTTTTCCAAATGGAACACTCTGTTGTATATTAGTTTGTCTTCGCATTTTACATGAAATTAACTATCTGAGGATACCAACATGTTATATGTTATTCCTAACAGTTCTTCGATTATTTGTGTTTTTAAAATGATTTTTACAAAATTAAGGGAATATCTGTTTAATTTTTAAAATTGAAAATAGAAGGAAAGACAATAATTACACTTATGATACATGTTCTCAATGTCTTCCACCCTGTTCAATACATTTTCCCAATCTCTTCATGAAGTTTGTTCTCATGCTGAATGAATGAAAAGACATAATTCGTTAAAATGCCCCACGAATTCTTATTTTCATGTTCTCCCGTGTAGTAGCGGCAGTACGATAAACCTCCGATAAAAATCCATTGATGTTAGGGCCGGCCACCTCGGTGGACAAGGAATAGGTCCTTCTCGTCCCAATCAATTCAATTCAAACTATGTTTATTTACTTATATTCCGAAAGTTTTCCCTATGTCCCTACTATGGGATTTAGGTATATATCCTTTTCAGGGACGACTATCTTAGTTATTCCTTTCTATTACATTCTAAAGCTATCTAGAATTTTGATTTGTGTGGTTTGAGGAAAGCTGCGGCTTTTTTGTTCCTCCTGAAATCCTAGCTATTCAGCACTCTGAGGGAGTGAGCAACGGGAAACCGCAGAAAACCGAAGCTCTGGGATTTTAATTCTCGTCCTATCCACTTATCAAGAAACATCACATCCAACTTCTCTCGTACTTCTCCCTAAAAATGTGCTGGTGCCCCATCTAGCTGAAATCACATTTTATTTTTAACCGACGAAACCAAAAAGGAGGAGGTTCTCTATTCGACCCGTATATTTTTTTTTCCATCATAATTTTTTATGTATGATCACGCATAACTTTTTACTGAGGCGTCCGATTCCGATTATTCTTTTTTCAGTGGATAGGGTGTACTTGGAATTTGGTCCCATTTGAATTTAAAAGATGAAATCTACTTCTAAGGGTAGCGAAATGAAGGATATTGATCACTCACCCTCTGAATTCTGGTCCATTAACCGATTCTATCAGGCATAACTTTGTACTGGGTTCTTCGATTTGGATGATTCTTTTTTTTGATAGATAGGCTATACCTTATATTTGGATTTCAAAAGGAATAAGCCACCCTTACGGGTAGACAAATAGGGGATAACTGATTTTTCACTAGTGAACATTGGCATACACATACGTAGTTGACAATGACAGATCGCTACTGACATTATTCTTGTTTCACATTCGTCAAAATCAGTATATTTTATGAGAGGATGGAATGATATACAAAGTAATGAAATAAACTAACCAGAACAACGAAAATAATTTATATCACAACAAATAGTAAAAGTAGATAATCATATTATTTAACTGGTAATGGTTGAAGTAAGGTGGGTAAGTAAGTATTTTGGAAGTAATCAAAAAACAAGTAGGTAGTAATTGGTAGTTTTAGCCACAAAAAATTGAAAAATAAAAACTTTTCAACAAAAAATTAAACCGACGAAAAACGGAACTGAAAAGTAATTAATAAAAACTTTTTAACAAAAAATTAAACCGACGAAAAAATCAACTGAAAAGCAAAAAATAAAATAAACCTTCTTAGTCTAAATGATAATTGAGCTCCTAAACTTATGTAAGTAACTGATTTTGAGTCGGCGCCAAACAAACTAGCAATTGAATTAGGTGAAGGGTAAAATGATGGCAGCGAGATGCACGGCTGCGTTTTGATGACTTCTTTCATAGATAATGATCTTCGATAATTGTTTATTTGGCGCCGACTCAAAATCAGTTACTTACATTAGTTTAGGAGCTCAATTATCATTTAGACTAAGAAGGTTTATTTTATTTTTTGCTTTTCAGTTGATTTTTTCGTCGGTTTAATTTTTTGTTAAAAAGTTTTTTGATGTAATTAGGTAGGTGTTCGATCAACCTGGGAAAGTTTTCTCTGATAAATCAAACTCTTGTCCATTCAATTTAAGTTCTAAAAATTATGGTCCGAAAATATAATTATCCACAATGCCGCCCCATTCATTAAGGATCCATTTATGTTGATATCGTTAACATGAAGTTTATGTGGATTTTTAGTACTATAATAATGATAGTTGTCAAGCGCGTGCTGGGGCGATTTCAGGGCCCGGGAAATAATTCCCTTACAGGCCCCCACGTCTTGAAATATTTGTCATTTATTTAAATTTATTATTTGATTGATTATAAGACACTTCATAAACTAAGAGTTTTAGTAAAGCTTTTAGGATACTGATACACAATAATCAACACTGGTTATTCTTGAAAAATAAAGAAAATAGACTTTTCTTATATCTAAACAAATGTGATAAAGTAAGAAATGAATATTTAACAAAAATTCAAACAGATATAAAATAATATTTTAACAAATAACTAGATACAAATACAAAACACAAATTCCAAAAATCGAAAATACGGGAACTATCACAACTACTATAATATACTTTTAAACGTTTTATTGTTCTGGCACAATTTGTCAATAATAACTTCGGGAGTGATATCAATCATTATATCAGATTCGCACGCCATGAGAAATAGGCTTCACACACCATAGAGGTTTTCCCACTATAGAAGTTACGTGTTTTAAGCAATGGCCCTTTCAACATTTTTATTGGACTTGAAATATCTCAAAAAAATTGCACGTTGGTCATGAATAGAGATATTCATTGTTATGGAATATATTTCTGCTTGGCGAACTTCTTCTGATATAATTTCAAGCATTTGGGAGATAATTTGCAAAATAATCTGTGTGATAGTTTTATTGCTTAAAAAAGTTATTAAACTCCCCGACCTTTACTTTTATCAGCTTCCTTGACATGCTTATCCAAGATGGCATCAAATTTGGCTACTAAAAGCCGCTCTTCAGTCCATAACTTCCAACATGAATGCCCTACAAGAGGTTATCTTGAACGATGGAAGATAGTGACTTAAGTTAATCTTTCAGTTGCAGATGATTCCACATCTGATTTTATGAACATCCTGTTTATATTTTCAAACAACTCAATTCCTGCGATATTTCGCTTGAACATTTCGATTAATGAAATTTTCAATCGTTAAACCTGATTTCATCTTTTTTTCCTCTTCTTTGTTAGTTTTCCACAAATTACTGCGCACTGTAGGTTTTTCTGCTTTCGGAGCTGGCGTTTTTCATGGTTAAATTTTACGAATTCTTAATGCAGAAAAAAGTACACGATACGAGACACGATGATGTAAACATGCACGACGCGACGTAGTAGTATGTAGCTGGTGGGAGATCGACCTTCACCGATCTGATAACTCGATGATACATATTTTGTATCAAATATAATTTATAAACAAATATGCCTATGATAACTTGCCTATCGAAAAGTGTTCATAGCTATCTATAATTGGATTAATTTTAATCAATTTTCTTTGATCACCTTCACTCTTCTGATAACCGAATGAGTTTCATCTCAACTGATAGTTTTTAACACTCAGATTATGCCTAGGTAGGCTTGTCTACTTATTTCTGTGCATGGCTACCTGGCAAGCAGATGTGAACAGGTAAGTCAATATAGGTAACTACACCGATCTGTTAACCAATCGAAATTGATATCATAGGTAAGATAATTCAATTACAAAACCAATCGTATAGGCTTGCCTGCAAAAAATCGTACATAAAATATTATTGCCAAGCTATAAAGTCTAAGAATTTTAGCTATTTGATAGGTGCGAGAGAGAAAGTAGAGCGTCCGAGGTCCGTGTGATAGAACAGGACACAACATAGCAGCTGCACACTACCTGACCGTTGAATTAATCCGAGTGCGCATGCTCGTCTACATGTGAGTGACAGCATTTATTTACACTCGACAGTAATTTTGTACTCTAATTTATTATTACTCCAATTTCGATACAATTTTTGTATTATTTCACACTATATATACTTACAGCTATGAAATAATAAAAAAATAATTTAATATATTATAATAAAAAAAAAAATTTTCATTTTAAGTAATTAAAATTTAATTTTATTTAAAATTAAATGAAGAATAATTTATTTATTATATAAAATCAAATAAATGCCGTAAAGCGGGAAAGAATAAGTGTTACTTTTGAAATTTTAGTATAATAAATTAAAAAAATCATCAATATAAAAAAATAAAATTTAATACATTTATGTTGTTGAAAGCGTTTATTACAAAGCATATAAAAGAGTTCAAAATAACTGTCGAGTGTAAATAAATGCTGTCACTGTCACTCACATGTACACGAGCATGCGCACTCGGATACATTCAACGGTCAGGTAGCGTGCAGCTGCTATGTTATGTCCTGTTCTATCACACGGACCTCGGACGCTCTACTTTCTCTCTCGCACCTATCAAATAGCTAAAATTCTAGAACTTCATAGCTTGGCAATAATATTTTATGTACGATTTTTTGCAGGCAAGCCTATACGATTGGTTTTGTAATTAAATTATCTTACCTATGATATCAATTTCGATTGGTTAACAGATCGGTGTAGTTACTTACCTATATTGACTTACCTGTTCACATCTGCTTGCCAGGTAGCCATGCGCATAAATAAGTAGGCAAGCCTACCTAGGCATATTCTGTGTGTTAAAAACTATCAGTTGAGGTGAAACTCATTCGGTTATCAAAAGAGTGAAGGTGATGAAAGAAAATTAATTGAAAATAATTCAATTAAAAATAGCTATGAACACTTTTCGATAGGCAAGTTATCATAGGCATATTTGTTTATAAATTATATTTGATACAAAATATGTCTCATCGAGTTATCAGATCGGTGAAGGTCGACCTCTCACGGTCTTCTCTACAAAAAGTGTTGGGGAGCTGGAAACTGGTGGAGGTATTGTGTTACGTCGCCGGTCGCCTCGCTAGGTCACTCGCCGCAGTCGTCGGTGTTTAATAGGTTGGGTGTGTTAGGTCAGGGGGCAAATTTATCTCATTGGGGTCGTGGAACCCCCTTGTGGCCAATTTATGAGGGCCCACCGGGAAACTCCTGGTCGCCCGGTGGGCCAACACACGCCTGATAGTTGTGCCTATTAACGAATCCATTCCTGTGGAAGGTACTTTCGTCGATGAACATAATGCTCTCCAGAAATCTTGCATTGTCCGACAAAACGGCATTCTCTTGAAAAAATCTGCTTCTGTCCACTCCTGGTGCCATTGCACGTGAAAAGGGTGGAATTCGTTAGATTTTAAAATCCTGAAGATTTCAATTTCTCTGCTTATTTCCCTAACACTCACCTCTCCTACCATTGCAAAGCTAATAGCTAATTGGTTTCCATCAGTCAACATTGTTTTAGCTTCTATCAGGATATCTTGCAGCATACACAGGGGAAGCCAACAAACAATTTTCTTCACCAGCGCCCAAAGCATACACCATCCAATTATCTCTTCATCATGAATAAACCCAATTCACAAGCAAATCACAGAACAGGCTGTTAACAAATGTAACAATTAATTATATCGTAATTTGGCGATATTTGAAATCATAGCCAACCTCAGTTTTTACTGTTTGGTAAAACATTCCACAAAACCGCGGATAATGAAGATCTCTTATAGTCCAGATCAGAAAATGTATTGAACAGGGTGGAAGACATTTGATAGTGATTATTGTCATTCCTTTCAACATATATGTCTTCAATATTGTAATTTGAAAAACACAATAATCGATTAACTGTTAAAAATAACATATAGTTGGTATCCTCAGATAGGTGATTTCATGTAGAATGCGAAGACAAACTTAAATCGAAAAGAATGAAAATGAAAGTAACATCAGAGCAATACACGCTACTTCACTATTCTCTACGTCACTTCATCAGACAAAATTCAGATCTTTGAAGAAACAGCTTGATTACAGTTATTTCATTCAGAGCCTGCATTACTTCCTATTTCTTCATTAAAATTAATAACGCATTGTGGATAGAAACAAATTTAGTGCTGGGTAGGGAACGAAGGGACCATTTAAATGACAGAAAAATAAACTGGTTGTTCCATTTAATTATTATTTTTTTTGCTATTACGGAAAAATTAGCAATGCATGTCTGCAAAATATTTTGCCATCTTCAGGCTCTCTAAAATGTACAAAAAAACGATACAAGGATGACCAACGTAAACAGTTGATATAAGACTTACCTCAAAAATAAACATAACATCACTGACTTACACAAACATTGAAGTTAAACTATCAACTGATTAATAAACAAAAGATATCGATTGAATTGATTTCTTGGAAAGGTGTATAGAAGGATATTTCTTCGAGAAAGCTTGTACTGACGAGGTGGATAATTTTGTTAAAATAGGTATGGTCATCAAATATCCTATAAATTTTTTAAGGTGAAGACAGGTGGCGTAGCAATTAATTTGGTTTTGATTTAAAAAAAACTCACCAGATCATTTATTATCACTACAAAATCATTTCAGTTAGATTTCAGAGCTCTTTCAAGTTCAATTAGTCTGGATCTCACCATAGCATCGAGTAAAGTCTAGGTTTCAGAAACCATGACGCAACTGTGAAATAGTGGAACTGAGTATATTTACCTTGTCCCGATGTTATCTCTTGCAATGAATTAATCATGATTCTACCACCTTGCCAAAACTTTAACTTGAAGAGTAACCGCTGAAAGTAACGGGTTTGTCTTTACGGGTGCACCCAAAAAGATTCCGGCTGGTCATAAGGCTTGTATCAGGCAAACTCCTTGGGTGGTATGATTAGAAAGAGTATTTGCTTGTACTTCAAGTGAGAGCTTTTAATTGCTAGTATTTTGTAGAGTATAATATTTTACATGAAGTAAATTCTCCGATGAGAAGTGTTTACTTAGGTTAGAAGTATAAACTAGAAGTAAATACTAGGACGTGGTTAACCTCAAATTAGTTCGAGTATTGTTGCTATCCAAAATAATTCTCTATTGTGTTGCTCCCCATACGTTCACACTTTTCTCTCCTTTTCCCACCATATTTCACAAAAAAAGCCATAACACCTTTTCACTCGACGATGTGAAGTTATTCTATGAGTAGCTTATTGGAAACTACACCAAACACTCCCAAATGGAGAAAATAGACAACATTAGTAATTTTTGCAGTATTAAATGCTTTCATTTTTGAAGTGAAAACTACAAAATGGGGCATTTACTTGAAGTACAAGCAAATACTCTTTTTAATCATACCACTCTGCTAAGTCAAAAATCCGGCTATAATCTATATAATAAAAATGAATCTCGATTCTTTGTAAGCGCAAAACGTGAGAACGTCCGGACCGATTTGGCTACTTTTTTTTTATTATTACACTATTCAACAGATACAAGATCCAATTACAGAATAGGAATATACAGTATGAACTATCCAACATGTTAAATATATACATTAATATAAATCATTGGACAAAAACAGAACAGTCCAGTTTTTTTCATGGAGGCCACACTGCAACAAAAAATTTCATTCATCTTATTATATGTATTGCACATCTTATAAACAGGTGCATTCAATTTAACATTGGTGTGACAAAGTGGAAGAAAGAAAGTAATGTTTCTCCGAGATGTTAGTCTAGGAATATGAAACTTCAATATATCCAAAATGCAGCTGCAGTCCGAATTGTTGTGAATAAGATTGAAAAGGAATATAACATGTGACCTATTTCGACAAGATTCAAGTGAATCGACTGAAAATCTAGAAATCAGTTGTTCATGTGGATAACCTACGTCTGGGTAGTTGCCATCAAGTTTGAAATATGGATACTTCAAAAATTTTCGTTGGATATTTTCTAAATTAGATATACAGGGTACTCCAAATTAAGTCGGCACCATTGCCAACTCCAGTATTATTGATGCTACGATTTCGGTTAAATGGGCAAACTGGTAGCATTTTTAGTGGCCTTCTCGATGCCGAAAACAAAAAAAAATAGACAGTCGCGTTGTCATAATATTTCATAAAATTATATTTTTTTCAATGGAACACCCTATATTTTTTCATGCATTTTGATTCGTAATGACATTCTCAACAACAAAGCTCATCTGACTTTTTTTCGTAAAGGTGAAAATAAGACAGTTGTATTAATGGGAAACATTTATATCAAACGGGTTTGATAAAGCGCTATAAAATATCGAGTGAATGTTCAAAAACACCGCCTTCTTGTTGAACACATATTTGGGCCCCAACACAGTTCGGCCATCAATTCTATTAATTATAGTTTCAATATAATTTTTCATTTCATCTACATTATTATGTTCTATTTTGTACACCTCATTTTTCAGAAATCCCCAAAAATAAGATTCTAGAGGTGTCATGTCTGGTGAACGAGGGGGCCACTTAACAGGACCATTTGTAGCAATCCATCTGTTTCCAAAATAGCCTCGCAGCAGTCGTTTTACGCCACTGACATTATGTGGTGGTGCTCCATCCTGCTGAAAATAGATCATCTGACGAGCCTCCAGATCAAGATCATCGAAAAACTTTTCCAACATTCTTGTTAATAAATTAATGTAACGGGGTCCATTCAAAGAACCATGGTAGAAAAATGGACCGATAATTCTGCCTCTAAATAGACCACACCAAACATTAATACTAAATCGTCTTTGCGGATTGTGGGGATGGACTAGAAATGGATTATGTCTACTCCAATAATGAAAATTATTTCTATTATACATCCCACGATTTGAAAAATTAGCCTTATCGCTCCATATGATATTTCTATTGAAGTTTGGATCTTGTCTGTATTTATTCATAAACCACCGACAAAACCCCAATCGTCTCTCAGGATTACCAGGTTCTAGTGTTTGCACTGGTCTTAACTTATGAGGAGGATCTTATGTTTCTTCAGAATTCGTTGAATACCAGACAGTGGAACAGCTATTTCTCTAGATAAATCTCTGATGGAATTATTTGGATATACCTCAAAGTAGGATAAAACGTCAATTTCTGTATCTTCAGATATTACAAAACGGTTTTTAGTTCTCCTCTTCTCAAAAACTTTTTCATTGTTCCTGAATCAACGACGAAGCACAGCAAAAAAACGCCGATTAGGTAATTCAGGATCGGGGAACGAATTGCTGTAGTGTTGGAGTGCTCTTACGCTATTTTTCTGGCAAACCAAGTAGGATTCTAACATATCACATTTTTCTTGATGGGAAAACGGCATTTCGAAAAATATTCGAACAGTAGTTGACAGTTACAATAATTTATGACATTGTCATGACATACTTGAGAATATTTGACAAATAGAATTTCAACAAAGTTTAAGGCAACATTGCTCATAATAATTATGTTTCATCGAATCAAACACATTTTTTCCAACCACATTCATATGACCCTCCAGTATTTTCTGTTCTGTACAAAAACGGCTTCAAAGTTATCATTACAGCAGACATATTTTGATTCACAAAATAAATGCGGCTAGCGGAATGGCTTTAAGATGGAGATTATCGTTTTGTACATTAATACCAAATAGCTCAGTGGTGTCAATTGAGTGGTGGGACATGATGATCACGGGTTTCACGAGTTCACATCCCAGCGCAATTTTTTCTTTTTACTGTCTTATTTTGCTATTAGTAACAAAATATTGTCATTCGTATAAGTAAAAAAAATGGGTGTTTGGACAATCATAAGGTTTTATTCGCCAAAACAAAGAAATTTTTTGTACTAGTGAAAGAAAGAAATATTTCCACATAAGTCGCTCATTTTCCACTTCAGGAAGAAAAGTGATATGAGCTTTGTTGTTGAGAATGTTAGTACAAATCGAAATGGATGAAAAAATATAGAGTGTTCCATTGAAAAAAATATCATTTTATGAAATATTATGACAACGCGACTGTCAATTTTTTTTTGTTTTCGGCATCGAGAAGGCCACTAGAAATGCTACCAGTTTGCCCATTTAACCGAAATCGTAGCATCAATAATAACGGAGTTGGCAATGGTGCCGACTTAATTTGGGACACCCTGTATATACCTGATAATATGGTGCCCAAACAATTGATGCATACTCTGAATTTGATCTAACAAATGTAAAATATAATTGCAGAAAAGTTTTCTCATTCCTTCCAAAATCTTTTGACACTCTGATTATGAATCCTAATGATCTATAAGTTTTTTTGGTGACTAGCTCGATATGTTTTGCAAGAGAGAGTTTTTGTCGAATGTTACTCCTAGATCTTTGAAAGTGTCGGGTCTTTTCAATACGACATTGTCCAGTTTATAATTGTGAAGAATTGGAGTCCGCTTGGCGGTGAAAGACATAACCTGGCACATAGAAACATTTAGGAATGAGCTCTTCTCGATGCACCAGAGATTGAGGCGATCGAGATTATCTTGGATGTGGTGATAATTTCATGGTATATCTTAAGATCATCGGCATACAGTAAGTGAGCGACGGAGAGAGTAGCTACAATGTCATTAATAAACATTATGAAAAATAAAGGCCCGAGGTTAGACCCTTGGGGGACACCTGACGTGGGGAGGACTTCAATAGACTTTTGACCATGGAACCTGACATACTGCTTACGATTGTGAAGGTAGGATTGAAATAAAGATGTGAGATTAGGGGTTAGTCCGAAATTCGACAGTTTGTGAAGAAGAATTCCATGATCAAGCCTATCGAAGGCCTTCGAAAAATCCGTATAAATTATATCACATTGAGAGCTCCCATCGATAGTATCAGATAATTGCTCCGTGATACAAATTAAATTTGTAATCATTGACCTTCCTTTGAAAAAACCATATTGACTAGGGGTGATTTGATTCTTTACATGCGTATAAATGTCATCATGAAGTAGGATCTCAAAGGTTTTCGAGAAATTATTTATAATTACTATAGGGCGGTAGTTGCAAATGTCTGATTTAGCCCCCTTTTTGTAGACCGGAATAATTTTAGATTCTTTCCATAGTGTAGGAAATGTATTAGTTGAAAGACATACATTGAATAATGTACGAAGGGGGTTCACGAAGGCAGCTGCGCAATCTCGTAAAACAAAGGAGGGGATATTGTCAGGTCCACTAGTTAATTTGGGTTTCAATTTCTTCAATGAGACTAATACTTGCTTTTCAGTCACTTCATTTATTACCAACGGAGGATGATTATTGAATGAGTCAGGAAAAGTTATATCTTTGGGAGTTGCATAAGACTGCTGAAAAAAATGGGCAAATGTATTAGAGATGTCTTGCGACTCGGATAGGGTTTGTTGGTTGAAGTTGGAGCTAGATGGTGAGGTGGCATTCCTTTTTTTGAAGTTCATATAATTCCATAATGCTGAGGGATTAGAGGTGAAATTTTCCTCTACATAGGTAATATGATCACGATGGAGTTTCATAATGTTGGACTTAATATCTCTCCTCAATCTTTTGAATTTATCGAGATCATTTTCATCACCAGAATTTCTGAACCTTTTCCAAAATATATGTTTAAGGTGGATACCTGCGAGTAGTTCTGATCCTTTTTGGCACATTCAGCTCCACAATAGAGTTCACTTTGTCATAAAAGGCACCGCAAGCAGTATTTGGATCTGAATATTGATCCATAAAGGACCAGTCGCATTCAAGGAAGTCCTTATAAAGATTTGGAAAGTCAGCTTTTCTGAAATTGCGAACTGAGGTATGGAAAGCATTAATTAAAATATCGTGTGCTTTCTCTACAACACGAGAACAATTAGTTAGAACAAGGTCAAGAATCCTGTTGTTAGCATTCCTAACATCATTTGATTGTTCAAAGTCCAAGAAGGAGCAGAAATTTTGGAGAGCATGTGTAGTTTTATGTTTGTAATAGTCCGAATAAGGTTGTTAGAGAAAGAAAGGTTTTTTAGGAATGTAATTGGATTTGTAAATGTTTTTTTTCTTTGGGATTTTTGAAGACCATATATATATATATATATATATATAGGTAAACGGAATATATATATATATATATATATATATATATAGGTAAACGGAATAACGGGAAAACGAGATAACAGTAACGGGATAACGAAAAAACGAGATAACAGGAAAACGTCGAGAAGGGGGAGGTAACGGGAAGCGAGCAGAGCCAAAGGTATAACCTAGATGGAACAACACAAATAGAAACATAGGGAGAAAAAAAAAATTCTACGCGGACGAGAGTTTTCAGGGAATATAGAAATTTGGACAGGACATCTAGTTCTCTAGTTCTCTATATGAACGTTCTGTAAAGAGTGATCATAGGCAACTCCTTGGTTCGGTGTTGTGAATGTACTAGAGTTTTCATTCTCCCAATTGGCGATGAAAGATTTATGAATATACACGTGAAATGTAGCGGCAATATATTCTGGGGATTAATCAAAGTAGGCAATACAAATATATTCCTGTCACTTGTTTATTTGGTCCAGGTTTTATAATTTAATGAACATCTCCCATAGTTGCACCAAAGTTTTTGCACAGGAGGAGATTTCCATAAATGAGCTGAACTATTATAATTCTTCATATTGCTATGTGAGTTATTGGATTTGTTTTCAAACAAGTTGAGTTTGTTACTCTCGGCTTCAATATATGTATTCCTCTGCTTCTTTGCCTTTTTATTTCTCTTCAGCTTAACAGAATTTTGTATTCTGAAGGACAAAAAAAAACAGTGTGGGAAAAATGAGGGTCTATACTTTCAGGGGTCTATCTATATAAGACTGTGTGACGTATAAAAAAAAGCTATCTTCGGAGAGCAGATGGTGCTACCTGAGAAGTGGAGCTGACTGTCTAGACAATCACACAACAAGAACAAAATCAAAGAGAAATTATCTTATTGATTTATGACCGGGTTTGGTTACAATACTGACTGACACAATGACTGATTGATTCATCACTGTACACCCCAAAATGAAAATATATATTTTTTAATAGATTCTCAGCGGCTTGAATAGCTTATCATTGTATCACGCAGTCCAGGAGCGAACTCTTGAATGAAAAGTTTTGGAGGATTGTTTGGGTGGAAAAGTTGAATACTTGAAAGATCATATTTGTTCAACTACAAAAAGACATTTTTGAAGCATTGGTATTTTGAAGACCAAAGACTTTGAGGAGCTTGGAAAAGTCATCGTTAAGCCGGTTACACCCTTGGCGGTTTTCGCCGTCGCGGCAAATCTGCCGTCGCCGCTAAAAAGAATCGAACATATTTCCAAACTAAACGGCTGAATGACCGCATCTCCAGCATCGAAATTACCACAATTCAGTTTGTCCTGTTGCAGGGATTGCACACGATTACTATCATAAAATGGACCGTCAGCATTCTTGCTCTGTTGTTATACCGCCGCAGAAAGAAGAGTCGCTTCTAATTTCAAGGCACACTTCTCTCCAAGCATCCCTAGTAGCATATCTATCCTTGAAAATGTCTTAATTTTTATCCCACAACACTGGTCTTGATTCAACTTAAGATATTAGAATTTCATTACCGATCAAGCCACTCATTTTTCTTAATATTGACAACTTCAAACCACACTGTGGTCACCACGACGACGGCGACGGCAAATCTTCCGCGACGGCGAAAACCGCCAGGTGTGTAACCGGCGTTAAAAAGCCGCAACTGATCGAAGTCTGATGAGACACACTCACATTATATATATTACAGTTGGAGCCAGATAATTATTTTGTTGTTTTGTTGTGTTTTTCCCATTGTTGCGATATATTGCATATTTATCTGACGTTCGATAACGAGGTGCTCTACATTTTATTGTTAGAAATGGCAACCAAATTGAAAACATACCAAAGCGTTTTCTCAGAAGACAACTATCTGGAATATGATTCGACTGAGCTACGTACATTTTTCAAACATAAATATTCAGGTCAGTTTTTTCTCTACTATAGTAAAAAATAGAACTGTATATTCCTCAGGGATTGATAATAATTAGTTGTTGATAAATTGATTGATCCTGATTGAATGAAAGATATGGTTTATATATATATATATATATAAACATATTTTTTCTTTAGTTTCTTGACCACATATATATTTTCTTCAAAATCTCGGAATAAAGGTCTGATTCAGTCAATTCATATAATTTTTCTTAACGACGTTTCGACATGGTAGTTGTCATCATCAGGTTAAAACACTAAAATTAAAAATATGGAGTTAGAGTCATATTTAACCCAACACAATATTGAAATGTATGCACTAAAATAATTCTTGAAAAACATATGGTTCGAAATATAACACGTTATCTAACTCAATATAAATATTTGTAACATTTATGAGTATTCACTTACAAATTATTTTATTTGAGTTTTGCGTTCGCATCGTACGAAGGTTATTGTGGGAGTGTGACATGCGTCGAAGTTATCGGGAATGGAATCTTTCATGCATTTTTACCCACTTCATAAGTAGGTAGGTACATGGGATTGTTTATATTGAGTTCTAATATATGAGCCGGACTGTATTTTTTTTTGGCAGCATGTAAAGATCAGTTTTCATTATGATTATATAAACAAAGTTAAAAGAGATTGTTATAAATGTGGCTTAAGTTTTTGATATCATTTCTATTGTTAATGCTATTGGGGTCTTTTTTAATATGTATCATTTCAAGGAATGTTCTTAATCTTGGATTCCTTTCTTTGGTCAAAATTTCAACGTTGTTAATGTCAAACTTATGTTGATTTTTTTTTCGTGTTTTGATAAGGCTGTAATGCGGTTTTTGGTTTGTGGGCTTGTCTATTTTTGCAAATATTTTTTGTTTGACCTGGTTTTTGGTTTTTTTTTTTTGGTATTACTGGTTTTAATTTTGAATAAATGGTTTTGTTCGTATTTTTCAGTCAATGTGCAATAGTTATGTTGTGTTTTTCCATTATTTTATTATATATACGTTGACAAACTTCGGAAGGTGATTCTTTGGAAGATTTCAGGACGAAAAGTTCATAAAAACATATCAAAATTCATTTTTTTCAAGATATATTGGAGTTTCCTTCGACATTTTCAACAATAAAATAAATGCAAACATTTTTCCAGTCTCGCATAACATAATGGAATTTTTCTGGTCGTTGTAGAGAAAATGTAATGTTATGGGCACCCATACATTTTTCATCAGAACTCAGGGTGAATATGTATTGCACAAAGTTGATTATTATGGCTAAATAATTTCGGACATTTGTATTAGTGAATAACTTTATTATCAAAATAGTAGAGCAGAATAACATAAATATCCTAGGAATAAAGAAAAGTTTGGAAAAAGACCATTATTGAAATTGATAAGTCAGAGCTACTGCTGGAAATGGCCACCTCCGACTTCAATGCATGTGCTTACGCGCCTTACCATAGACTGGCGGACACGCTCAAAAATACCAGAAGTGTTTCTAATAATTATGCAAGACTCCTGTATGCGATTCCTCAGGTCTTCTTCACATTGAACTGGAGTTCGGTATACACTAATGATTTAAGGTACCCCCAAAGGAAAAAATCGAGTGGATTCATATCGGGTGACCTTGGTGGCCAAGGTTGTGGCCCACCACGCCAATCCAGCGATCGGAATAATTTTCTTCTAAATATTGGCATGCAACCGATCTGAAGTGTACTGGAGCACCATCACGCATAAACCAAATTCAAATTATTTTCCTCAGTGGGATCTCTTCTAGGAGTCCTGGTAAGATAAATTCAAGAAAATATTGGTGATACTCACCATTGAGTCTATGAGGTAGAAAATGTGGCCCGATAAGGAAATTCCCCACAATTCCAACCCAAATATTCACAGAAAACGTCTCTTAAAAATGGTTTTCAATCACGGCGTTTTATTATATAATGTGATACTGGAAAATGTTTGCATTCATTTTTTCATTATATTTTCTAAACCGTACAAATGAATAATCTTTTTCCATAATCTGTCAGTGGCGGCGGAAAAAAAATTCTGAAGGGTTGAACATGGCTTGACTCTGAAAAAAGGAGGGCCCTGTGAATTATTTGAGAAATGAATTATTTTGTATCGTGCGCACTGTTGAATGGATTTGAATTGATTATTGTCAAAAATGTCGAAGTGAACTCAAAAAAATTTATTTTGATCACTTTGTACTCGAAAACCAAGCCGTTGGGGACATATGTTTATATGAACTTTTCGTCCTGAAATCGTCCAAAGAATCACCTCCCGACTTTGTCAACATACACCCTGTATATATACATACTGGGGATATAGTGTGTGAATATTAAGAAGAAGTTATTATTCCGGTTGCGTTCAGGAATGACCATTTCAAAGTAATTTTATGTCGGTAAGGATTCTGAAAGTCAATATTACTATCACTACTTTCAATAACACATCTTGTAGATTGCTTCGAGGATTTTGTTTAAAGAAATTCAGTGTGAAAATGATTGATTTACTTTGTTACTGATGCGACTGATTTCTCTGGATTTGTTGAAGGCTGTTCTACGAATGGTTTGGCACCTACTCAGGAGTTTTATTGCGTAAACTAGTAATAGGTCTTGTTCATCCTGGAGAATATCTTGGAGGGCAGTATATTGCACCCAGCAATGAATTATCTTCAGTAAATTCAATACATATGAGTTATATTTCTAGTAAAATCTAGCAATCGGAAAGAGTAAGTAAAAATCAGTACAATTCACTGACTGAATATTTCACTGTCTGCTCTTCTATAAGGTTGGGTTTTACAACTGGTTATATCTATAACTCCAAGAACAATGCATTGACAAATTGCTGAGTCGGAACCGTATTGAATAAATAATGGACAATATTAGAATTTCACTACACCCCCCTTTCCTATACACTGATCTTGACCTTGCGCATGAATGTAGAGCAATCTCATGGAACATGAGGGAGTCATGTCCATGGTATATTTGAATCGTTGACACGGTATTACTGACCTACAAACACATAACCTAGTACAAACGGTGTTTTTTTTTACATTCCTCCTACATACAAACATTACGCAGTAAAACTGAAAATTCATTTATGATAAAATATGAACTTATAATCTACGGTTATTGGTGTTGAATCATTGAATCAACTATATTCTCAACATATCCAGGTGGCCAATTGTAATTTTCTTACCGAGCTAGGTTAGGTACATAATTTTATAAAACATACTTTTTCACGCGATTTTTGTGCACATACATGATTTTCTCGTAACTATTGGGCCGTTGATTTTTATATTCTGTTTCCATATCGGTTCTGATTTCCTTCATGGGTCCATAGATGGGATGTTTTCGAAAATAGCTCTAGCTACTGTCTTGGCCTCTATATTTAGAATGGATACGATGACAACGTACTTTGTTGATTACTATCGTTTCGGACGTTCATCGTCTTAATGGATTTAAAAGGTTTTCACGACGTTTAGAATGCTAGTATCTGCAATCGTCTTCAGGTGAATACTGACAAGTTTAGGTGCTACTTACCAATTTATATAACTGTCGGTGCAATGATGCGTGTAATTCCGCAATGTGCAGTGGTGCGTGTAATTTCGCACGGTGTTGTGGTGCGTGAAGTTTCGCGCCTCTGCAGCCTGCCAGAAAGAGCAATCAGTGGTTTCCATACGTTCTTGATCTCAACTTTGGTTGACTAAAGGCGTTATTGGCCTCGATGTAGGCGGCCTCTTTTAGGTAGAGAGAGCGAGGCACGTATGCAACAACGTGGAGTCACTAGATGCCGAATTAAACCACATCAGAGAGGACCTTCACCGGAATGGATATCCCAAGAAACTCCTAGAAGAAGTATTGAAACAACTCCGGAGAACGAAGACGTCTGAAGAACAACAACAAAGCACAGTGATCTGCCTTCCGTACATCAGAGGTGTCTCCGAGAAGATCAGAAGGATTGGAAACAAGTTCAACATCGAAAGCTGCTTCCAATCCGGCAGTACTTTACGGAGTTTCCTGACCAAGACCAAACCTGACAACAAAAATGAAATCAGTAAGAATTGCATTTATGAAGTTCCATGTGAATGCGGAGATTCCTACATTGGAGAGACAAAGAGACCGTTATTGGTACGATTGGATGAGCACAAGAAATGGACTCAACGTGGAGAAACATGAAAATCGGGAATCGCTGACCACGCCTGGACTGAGCACCATCGAGTTCTATGGGACGATGCAAGTGTTCTTAGAAGAGAGGAGCATTGGTTCAAACGAAAGTTCAAAGAAGCCGCGTACATCGAAGCCAATAACGCCTTTAGTCAACCGAGCGTTGAGATCAAGAACGTATGGAAACCACTGATTGCTCTTTTTGGCGGGCTGCAGAGGCGCGAAACTTCACGCACCACAACACCGCGCGAAATTACACGCACCACTGCACATGGCGGAATTACACGCATCACTGCAAAGACAGTCATATAAATTGGTAAGTAGACCTAAACTTGTCAGTATCCACCTGAAGACGATTGCAGATACAAGCATTCGAAACGTCGTGAAAACCTTTCAAATCCATTAAGAAGATGGACGTCCGAAACGATAGTAATCAAGTTACCACATCGTCTACAACCTTCAAACAAACGTACTTTGTTGTTTCACACTGTATAGTTACTGCATATATATATATATAAATAAATATTATTATATATATATAAATATTATTATATATATATATATAAATATAAATATATATATATATATATAAATATTAATATATATATATATATATATATATATATATATATATATATATATATATATATATATATATATATATATATATATATATATTATATATATATATATATATATATATATATATATATATATATATATATATATATATATATATTATTATGATGGGTATATATATAAATATAATATATATATATATATATATATATATATATATATATATATATATATATATATATATATATGTTATGATGGGTTGTTTATATGATTTATAATTTGTATGATTTTGAGAATTTATTTCATGGATTATAATTTCTGAAACCCTATCATAACAAATAAAAAACTCCGGCTATGTTATGTAACCTTTGTCTCTTTTTTAACCTCTTTCATCTTATCCCAGCTCAGTCAGGTACGCCTATGAACATGTATGACTCCTTCAGTAGCATGTTCCTGTAATCGGTGTTGCCGGCTATGGCAGTATCGATTCGATCATAAAAGATTTTCAGTGGATAAAAATAAAGTTAGAAATTGAAAAATGAACACAGGTTTGCGGAGAATAATCAAAGTAGTTGACTTTATTCAGATGAAAACTTAAATATACCCTACTCTGCGATAACTACCTTATACTAGCAAAACAATGTCAAAAAAATATAGTGCAGTTTGATGTATGTGATAATGAACATTTTATGAAGAAAGTTTGAACGTATTATCAGTCTTTTGGGTATGGAATTTCATGGTTGTTCAGCCCAAAACAAAATAACCAGTGGTTTAGAACACTTAAAGTTCTTGGTTTTATGTGAAAAGTTGCACTTAGGCGAGTTCAGTTATTGAATACCTTGTAGCTGCGTTTCCGTTGACGTTTCCAATCCTGTGGACGTATTTCTGGGATGTCAATGACAGCTCACCTGCACTACTTCCAAGGATTTATTTTCTGGACCAGGTAGGTGGAATTTTTATTCACTATGTGCTTCCTCCAATCAGCCTTTCAAGAAATCTTCCTCGTTCAGCAATTTTATGTCAGGTTTTCTTATATTATGGGTGAAAACTTCTTTTCAAATTTTGTACGTGGCTTCACTTTCTCGAAATTTTTTCAATCTTCCCAGAACTTGTTATCTCGTTCCATGGCAACACTCACCAAATTTTTATTTTTCACAGATTACGAGTTTGTATCACTTCCCACCGAATTATTTGGCATTCTAATTAATGTTAATGATTTTATGAATGATATCTAATTCTAACTCTTACATACTATTTACAAATTCATAAAAAATATATTTTGTTCTATTTCTGCCCTTACATTTTATTCTATATCAATACTTTTCCCACACAAACTCTTTCGAATCCCATTGGTGGGCTTTCTGTTCATGTGAATTGTCATACAGGATGTTCAAAACTTATCTATACTTTGATCTTGCTTTAATTCAATATTTTCCATAAATTTCAATTTTGATATGGTTTAATCATGGATTTTTGTTAGATGTATTGTTGGATATATAATTTTGATACCAGAACTACTTCAGGAATGTTCTCTTCACAGACATGTATCGACTAGAGCATAGTATAAGGTTCCATAGTAGTGAAAAAAAGTGAAGAAAATTGTAAAATAACATAACAATAACGATACTAATGAAAATAACTAATAATAATAATGATAATTATAAGTTTAATTATTTAATAACATTTTATAACATAATAATATTTATATATATATATATATATATATTTTCCGTAGTTTCTTGTGTAATTGGATTCCACAATTATTGATACGTTTATTTGTTAAAAGACGTTTCGTCCCGGGCCTGGGACTTCTTCAGTTTTATTTATTTCATAATTCTCTATAATAGACAATAACAAATTTCAGATTTTTTTTTTTGACAAGAACAATTTGTTATTTTGTATGAATACATATTATCATTGATATGGGGGTACGTACCTGAGTGATGTGTAGCGGTCAATTTATATTAAATGAATTTTCCTTTTTTTTGGAATTTTTCCACATAATGGAGTCCTATCAACATATTTCTTGAATAGAAAATCTCTAACATATTTCTTGTTCTATAAGGAGGTCGGTTGTCGCGATTGCGCTGATTCAAGACATGCGCCGTTTGTGGTGTCGGTATTCAGAATTTGCAGATTGTTTCAATAGGGGAGATAGGATCAACATTTCGGTTTAGTTTGACATTGATATTTTCCGTTCGTTTTTTATTTTTTTATTATTATGAAAGGTTCAAGAATCTAGAACTTGTTAATTATATAAGGGTGTAATAGATTTGGCTGAGGTTGTTGATGTCAGTTCTGTCATTCATGGCATTACTATTTTTTTTAATGTGTATCATTTTTTTAGTTGTCTTTTATAGATGTTGCTATCATTATCTTGTATTTTAGTATTTTTAAAATTAGGGTTGTGATTTTCTGAAATAATATGTTTATTCAGGGCTGTACTGTTTTTCATATACTTGTGTCCTTTGATTCTATTCTCTAATAATTGGGATGTCATTCCAATGTACACTTCATTACAGTCATTGCTAGGGATGCTGTAAATAACGTTTTATTTTTTATTTGTGGGGACTTTACTTTTTAGGGGGGTGTACCATTTTTTCAGTAGATTATGAGATTTGTAGCATACTAATAACATATTATTTCAGAAAATCACAACCCTAATTTTAAAAATACTAAAATACTAGATAATGATAGCAACATCTATGAAAGACAACTAAAAGAAATGATACACATTAGAAAAAATAGTAATGCCATGAATGGCAGAACTGACATCAACAACCTCAGCCAAATCTATCACACCCTATATAATTAACAAGTTCTAGATTCTTGAACCTTTCATAATAATAAAACATAATAATAAAACGAACGGAAAATATCAATGTCAAACTAAACCGAAATGTTGATCCTATCTCCCCTATTGAAACAATCTGCAAATTCTGAATACCGACACCACAAACGGCGCATGTCTTGAATCAGCGCAATCGCGACAACCGACATCCTTATAGAACAAGAAATATGTTGATAGGACTCCATTATGTGGAAAAATTCCAAAAAAAAGGAAAATTAATTTAATATAAATTGACCGCTACACATCACTCAGGTACGTACCCCCATATCAATGATAATATGTATTCATACAAAATAACAAAATTGTTCTTGTCACAAAAAAAATCTGAAATTTGTTATTGTCTATTATAGAGAATTATGAAATAAATAAAACTGAAGAAGTCCCAGGCCCGGGACGAAACGTCTTTTAACAAATAAACGTATCAATAATTGTGGAATCCAATAACCCAAGAAACTACGGAAAAAAAAATATACAGGAAGGATTCAAGAAAACTATTTCAAATATATATATATATATATATATATATATATATATATTAAAAATATATATATATATATATATAATCTGAGCTATCGAGAACACAGGTTCTACTGCGTTTAGAAGATAGTACATCCCTCACCTACCTAATCCATTCCCACAACAACTTACATTGAATTCTAGAAAAAAGCGGTATCTTCGAAACGCAGTCCTTGCTAGCTTAGATGGTTGGAGTATGGACTAGAGATCCAAAGGTCGCAGGTTCGATTCTTGCTCGGGGATGTTTTTTTCGTGAATTTAAAAATGTATCTGCGATGCCACAATTTTCATTCATATATCGTGTCGATACAAACTTCACCGTATACCATTTGTGGCGTTAGCCTATGCCCATAGGTTCTATATATTTTGCTTTACTTTTATTAATTTGATATTTTCCACATGCCCGCACATATTTTGCAATATGGCTGACATATTTTTCCATCTGTAAGATAATTTCAGTTTTTTCTGATCACAGTGACCTCCTGTAAGCGGATCATCATGGAACTTTTCGATAAGACTGAGTTTTTCTTATCGATTCGGGTACCCTGCAGAGAACGAAAAAAACTTTTCCAGCATAGCCGGTTCTTCCTATTCAAATTGTTCAATGGTGCACTTTTCAAATATATCGCCATCTATATAAACTTTCAGTTTTTTGAATCCGCCATCGTTCGTCATTTCATCTAGGCAAAATTAAACTTTAATTGAAAATAAAAAAAAAGCTCCTACACAAAAACAACCCCTAAAATGTAAAAAATGATATGTATTGGTACTTTTAGTTCAATATAAGTAGTAATATTTTGATCCAAGCGTCGCACATACGGGTATCCACAACAAACAGTTGGGCAAAATTATTTTGTGAATCGAAATCGCATTAAACTCTTTTATTCGGTTCATCAACATTGTAGATGACAATAATAGCGGTAATGTCATCATAAAAATAATATGGAATGATATGATATGAGTGTGTATTCAATATCACAAGATTACTAAAAAATATTATTCCAGTGATGAAGTCCATATTTCATCATCTGATGAATCTCAACATAAAGAGCAGCAATTTGTTCATCAGACGAAGCTTCCTGAGATGAATAATTTTTTGTTTCTACGGAAAGGAACATTTATTATTGAATTTTTCAGGAGAGGCCGTGTCTTCTTCTTTGGTACAGGTCGTATACCTGTCATCAACGGATCAGAGCTGAGCAACAAACGATACATCACATCGAATTACATGATTCTCTGCTGAATTTTCTTGCGTGATTCAAGCGATATAATTTGTAATGTTTATTTCTTGCCTCAGCCGCCTCCTCCGATAGCATTTCAATTGGTAGCAAGGCTTTTCCAATAATAATAGGTCCATGAACCAAAATTTTATGTGATGTGGGTGTCATAGGATACCGTGCAGGTAATTCCAAATACAGTTTCGCAGTATCTAAACAATACAGTTCAAATTTTTTCAAATTTATTTTATAGCCACTTGATATGACCTCTAAAATCACTTTCAGCCGATATACAAGGCGATGGCCGATACCCGTGGTTTGAACTGCTTAATCGAGGTCCATGAAAAATCGTCTACTTGTATTGCCATCATTGCTGTTTCCAAAACCTGCCTTAGGCACATCGACTATCAATCCCATTTTGTTTTTGAATTCCTTGTGTCATATCAACTTTCTTTCCTTGACCATTTTTTTAATAATTTTCATTCTTCAGTTTCAATTTCTTTACCGGTAGTTTATAAGATAAATGGAGCAAATATTCGAAAAAACCCATTTCTTGAAATGAATATATGCGTGCAGAATAGACAAACCAAACGTTAAATTGTCCTGGTTTATATTTTTCCTTAATGACAAATTATTAAAATATTTTGAAGTTTCCCCGCAAATATAACACTCAAGACCGCATAAAGGGTGTTGTTCCAAGAAACTCCACACCTGACACCATCTGCTACGACCGGCCATATACAGGGTGTTATGAATTAACACACCAAACCTGCAACACCAATCTGTTACGCCACTGATCTTATTGAGATTAAAAAATTAACTCTATCAGAGACCATTGGTTACGATTGCTCGTTAATGTTGTTAAGGTTAATCCTTAACTATACTGGGTGTCATTAATCCGAAGAAAAACAACAGAAGATATCTGAGGAGCGGTCCTCACCGATATATGAGCGTGAGAAGGTTTATCGATGATACGCCACTGATCTTATAGAGTTCTCCGGAAATAATACAATTATGAAAATAATAATATATCTATATTGTATAAAAATAACAGATTATGCACATTGTATAATTCAAAACCAATATTTATAGAACGTCGGAATGAATTTGAATATAAGATAAACTTCCTAGTAAAACAAATATAGTGTGCCTGGTAGAATAACTGTTATTCAGTTACTTGGCTAATGCTTTCATGTTTTTTTTTGGTGAATCAAAGTTTGAACCCACTATGATACTCAAATAGTCGAATAATTCTTTATTTTAATATTATTATCTGGCCAACTAACAATGCATGCAATTTCTCACCCGGTGACTAGAGAGAACACCATCTCGTTTTATTGTTAAATGATTTTTATTTTGGATTAGCAATTTTTGGGCCTTCAATGATTCAAAATATAATTATTCAGCTTCTTTTGAAATAGTTTCTATTTGCTGAGTTTTCTGAGCCATTATTTGTTGTGTAAAACCTTTTCTGCAATTTACACTTTCACTATTTCCCAACACATTTTTGATAACTGGCTACTTTAATAATCATTTCACGAATTCAATACTTGTTACTTTGACTGAAGTTGATATACTTCTGAACTAAACATTTATACTTGAGGAGTCTAGAGCACTCCCAATATTACATCTTTAACTCGTGAACGTCTGAACACTTCTGATCATCTTTGGTTATGTGCGACTCATTTTTATATAGGAACAATAGCGGCTTCAAAAATCACGCGTGGTAATGAAAATAATTTATGGGTCGGTCTACCGCTTTGATGTTTCCCCTCGCATTCCAACGTGTTACAAATATCCCGCCGTATGAGGTAATCATCGTATATGAATTTATCACCCATCGTTTTCTATGACGTTGGTTTTGAATTTACAAACTATTAGTAAGTCTGCGTACAAGGAATGTTCATATTTATGATGCGTTTCAATGGGTGGTGTTATCATACCAAGTAATTTACAAGATTTTACTTCTTTGTCGGAAATCATCCTTCATTTCTTCCGCCTAATTTGATAGCGTTTGCACGGAGACATGTATTTTGGACGAAGTTCACCTTTTGTGTCACATTCCTTCAATCAAGGGCACTATAATTTTTACGTTAAAACGACCTGGTTGATCCAAGGCGTCACTGCGTAACTGCATTATATACTTTCCCGTCAATCATGGTTAGTGTCATGACATGTTCGACATAATATGAATAATTATTTTGTTTCGTATGTAACTGATTTTTTCATTGGTAATATCAGCTGTTTTTTTACAAATCGAATTGTATTGGTCGGCAGTAGCGTGGTGAAGAAGGAATCGGACTCTGCCAGATAATTTTTTCATGGTCTCTACCGCAAATCATTTTCAAAGGAACACATGAACTCTGGAAAATGTATGAATCAGAATGAGCTTCATTTTCGAGTTTTTGTTTATATTGTGCTTGTTGTGAACCATCACAACCCCATTTCTATATCAAAGCCAACGATTTTCTGTCAGTTTCATCTAATGTTAGAGAGGAGAGGTTCTGTTAGATATTTCAAAAGACGTGTAACAGTGAAGTCCAACAAGTCTTGCAGATTCACTGCAGCACAAGAAACTGTAACTTAATAAGATCCTAGTATCGGTAATACTCTTTCTTTTCTTTTTGAATAATAGAATAGCATGGATAAACACACCTCGTATTGCCTACGTGAAAGTCCTGCTTCCACAAATATGGATAATGCTTCCAATGGTATTAATTGTTTTGTCTTTTTTTGTGTTTTCGAAGATTGTAAAAAAAGATCTCTGTAGTTAGTAGCTCTCGTTGGACCATTTATGAGGTTTTTACCAACATTGCAAGCATCAGTTTTACCTTCAGCTCGTAACTTCATTTGTGTAGCAGGAGTTAATTCTTCCCAATCCATTTCACTACGAATGATTTCAGTCTTTCATTTCTTACTACGCTCACTGGAGTTACCAAATGATTTCTTTGGGCGCTCCGATGATTTCTTTGCTCGGAAGTATTACAATTATTCCTTGAAGCCATTCGTTGTTGGTTTGAAAAAATACCTCTTCTTCATAATGGGACGCACTCCATCTCCGTTTTATTTCTGATTTGACATATGAAAGTTTATGTTTGAAATCTCGAAGCTCGTTCTCGGAATATCTATTCAAATTCAATAAATAATTTTCTGCATAGTTCAATTTTCCATTGATATCCTTGCTGATGACGTTGCATAATATCATAAAATTGAAAATAACCATATTTTTCGTGACTATTTTTCTTTAAACTCAATGGATTGTCCCTTAATGATAGTTAATATATTGTACTTACCTGCAATTGAGCGGTTCATAATGCAATATTCAATTATTTGTTGATAATATCATGAAAACATACTTTGAAATCGTTTCTGTTGAATAATGCCGAAAACAGTTACTCGTACACCAAAAAGACTATCAAATTCCGACTGAACTGTCACATCACTTTCAGCGCGAAAGACAAAACAATTGCGGTATTTCATGGTGCATACACTCACCTTCGTGATAAGAAAATACATTTAGTTGTAGGGCGCATTTGAGGAAATCGACTTTTGGCCAGATTCTATACGTAAATACCTCTGTGTGCGTCATCGCGATGGGGGACCTAGGTAGCTTACTGGTATTTGAATTACATACTTTGAAATTTTTAGTTGTATTCTGTTTGCATTTTATTCACTCAGCGGTACTTCATTATTATTTGTACTTCATTATTTAAAAATATGTTCACATTTAGAATACTGTGCAATTCTTACTGAACTGTACTTCTCCATGCATACCATACTGTATTCAGCACCCTACTGTATCTATCATGCCAAATCGTCATCATTCATTCACTTAATCCATTTAATCATCTCCTTCGTTCGTAGTACGTACCGTACCCCACTGTGCCATATTATATCCAGCACCATACCATATCAAATCCTGTTTATTTATTCGCTCAATCCCATTCACCCATTCGTTCTCTCATCCACATTACACATTAATACACCAATTCGCCACAAACAGGACTACATCGTATTCCAAAACTTCATATCGATTGAATTAGTGAAAGTAGCTAAGAATCCCTAACCAATTTATCCTCATTTCTCTTTCCTCATCCATCATCAGACCCTGATCACCATCCATCTATAACCTATTCATTGAGACCATTCCAATGAACCCAAATACGATAAGTTGGTGAGGAGTTGGGTATCCTGCAGATTCCAGGTGATGCTGCAGCATCTGATCAAGGTACCATGTTCTTTCAATATAATTGAAGTAACAGAATTGATCTGTCCTGTGGAAGTTGCTCACAGCAACTAGAAAAGACCTGATGGTCTAGGGTTTTACCCATAAAATGACATTTATGGTAAATGCCCAATTAACCTCAAAATTGATATGTACATATGGAACCCAAATCAAAACTGTCCTGCCTAGCGGGAGGTGCTGGTGAGTACCAACTAAATAAGGACGGAGTAGGGGCGATAATACAGTGATAATACAGGATGTCACACTCTCCCCTTCTTATTTCTTGCATAACTCACACCTACGGAAAAATACATAAAAATGTTGAAGCAATGAGTAAACCAAACATTTTTATATAATCCATACATAAATAAACGAACATGAGCACTTTATGTCGTAACCAATCAGGAGATTTTCGCGCACGTTTAGGGCGATCATTTATCAAAAATGATGTTTGGTTAGCTTCAGTTTCTTTGTGGATATTTCGCGGATCAATATCGCTTCTGACACTTATGGGCAAATCCTTTTCGCGAACATTTTCCACTTTTTTGTTATTATCAGTATCGACCCCACTTCTACCGCAGTCGCAATCACTGTCACCAATATTCGGAATGTCACCCCATATCAACTGATTTTGGTGACTTTTCCACGTTAAGTCTGTCTAATACACCTTCACTAAATATGATTTTTTTCCCAAAATTTTCAGAATATGGCCAACGGTCCTTGGTGTACTCAAATCACGATAATTTTTAGCGTATATACACTGTTTCAATGTGAATTTCTCCTCTCTTCTCCCTCTGAAATTGTTCTGTTGAGATTTTAGCTACTTACTCTTCACGTTAGAAATTTGTTTTGGGGTGTTTTTGATATCCTCTGGATATTAACCGACAGGAAGATTCACTTGTGGAACAGTGCTCAGTGATTCTATATGTCATTGAAAATCTAGTCAATGAACAGTTCAAATTAATAATATTATCGAATGTATTCAATTCTTTCAAGCTATCTTCTGCAGCCCCATTCGACGTTGTGAAATATGCAGGTGAAGTTATGTGTCTGATACCATTTTGTTTCAAGAGTATTTCAAATTCTTCCAATATAGTTGTTGGCCATTGCCTGACATCAGTGTTTTCGGAATGCCAAATCGGGAAGAAAATTATTTCCATTTGTCCACCATGTTGGTGGTAGTGATACTAGTCATTAGAAAAACCTCTAACCACTTCGAAAATGAGTCCAGTACAATAAGACAACATTTCCCCATCAATGAGCCTAAAAAGTCAATGTGGATCCTTTCCCATACCTCATTAGGTATTTGCCAGGATTGTAATGTTCCCCTGTTGGGGTTTCTCTGAACCGACTGACAGACAGTGTATGACTTGCAAAGGTTCTTCATATCTTTTTTAGACAAGGCCATCAGACATATGACTTTGCAACGGACTTCATCTTAACGATACCCATGGGGGTATTATGTAACATTTCCAAAGTATTTGTATGTTATGATTCCGTAATAATCACCCGATGTCACAAGTATATTGTTCACAAATGATATATAATCTTTCCTTCGGAAAAATGATTTTTGAATGCCCTTCGTTTATATCTTTCGGCTATCTAGTGAACGTATATATGAAATCATTGAAAGTATTCCTAACGATTTACCCCAAACGAAGTAGTGAAACCCTGATTTATACGAAAATAACTGCCCGTGACATGGAAAAAGCGTTTAAAAACTGAAACCAAAAAAATCCGCTGGTCCTGCAATGAGTATCTACCAAAGTCTATCGAGAGTGGTATTTTCCCCGAAATTTTCAGAAGAACTAATTCGACGCCTATCTACAAAAAAAGAAAAATAATATTGTTTCAAATTACAGACCTATCTCTATCCCATACTTCCCAGCTAAACTATTCGAATTTATCATTTATGACAAATCATATAAAAAATCTACTGTCTCCATCTCAGCATGGGTTTTGTAAAAATAAATCTATTGTTACTAACTTAAGTACCTTTGTGGACAAAGTAGAGGTACGTTTGGGGGGACACCAAGTGGATGTAGTCTATACAGATTTTGCCAAGGCTTTCGACAAAGTACATCATGTCATTCTTCTAGCCAAGCTCCTATCATATGGCTTAACCAACACTCTCGTAAATCTAATCTCTCAGTATTATATCTGTATATAGGGTTCAATTCGTTACATTTCAAGGAAATGGGTCACAGTCTTATTTGGCAGGGTCTGAGGTGCCACAGGGGTCCAACTTGGGTCCTCTTTCATTCTTGATTTTCATCAATGATCTACCCGACAATATATCTTCAAATTCCCTTCTTTACGCTGATGATTTCAATTTTTCGTTTCGTCAACGACATCAATGATTAGTTTGTATTACAACAAGATATTGACCTTATTCTTGATTGGTCAGTCTCGAACAAACTATTGTTCAATAGGGATGAGTTTATCATCATGACCTACAATAAAAGTACTAATCCGAACAATTTTGTCTACACAATGGATGGTACTGCTATTTACAGAGAAATGGCTTTAAAGATTTGGGTGTGGCATTTCAAAGCAATCTCAAATTCAACGATCATATCAATAAAATTAGTAATAAATCAATGAAGATGCTGGGTTTTCTCAAAATATCTACTACTAACTTCACGAACACTGAAACTCTCAAGTATCTATATTTTACACTCATTCGGAGCCGTATGGAATACGCATCAATCATTTGGGACCCCTAAAAAAAAGGTCTTAGAAACTGTTCAAAACAAATTTATCAAATGGATCTATTTTAAAAACATAAAATTAATTTTGGATTAGATCGGTTCAACCAATACGAGAAGATCAACATGGAACATCGTAGATGTCTCAATGAAATTATTTTTGTGTATAAGTCCTCAACAGCCATACTGAATGTGAATACTTGTTGACCCAAATAAATTCCAGATCCCCGCTCCTGGACTTCGCCCTAAACCAACTCTATTCCATATTCCCAAAGAAACTTCTATCATTAGTAACATACTTTCTTTGTGTAATAAATATGCTGGTGACTTGAAACTGGGTTTCTTTGACATTTCCCTTCATAGATTTGAAAGGAACTGTCTGGCATCTCGATCATTACCTCGAACATGAAATTTATTCAATTTCCAATTCAACAACTCATGCCAAACCCCTTCACTCTCAGGTAAATTCGTAATGATAGTAATTTTATACCCTTTATTTCCTGAATCCCTTATTTCCGACGTTTCTGTTTTTTTTTTCTGTTCTTTCTCCTTTAACTCTCATTCTATTATTATAAATAAATAAATACCATAGGCAAAACCCTATCATTTTGTGTATGTTCTTCGATTTTGCGTAAATCAATATTAATTTCTGAACACTCATTCATATAATTTATTTCATCTATTTTATCTACATTACTTTCGTTATCAATTTTTTTGAGCGGTAGCTCAGGCGAAAGATCAGCCACATTTTTGCTAGATTGAACATACTTTATGTCAAAATTGAATCCACTCAAGAAATAAGCGTATCTCTGAAGCCTGTTAGGGTAATTACCGGAGTTCCATTTTTTGGTCCAAAAATTGATAATAGTGTCTTTTTATCCGTATAGAAATTAATAGTATCGTTTTACTCCAAAAATTGTACTATATGATTCTTTATCAATTTGACTCCATCTTTTTTGGTTGATCATTCAGAGTTTTAGAAGCAAAACAAATTGGTCTCTCAACGTCAGTTGCAACACATGTGAAAGGACTGCTCCCACTCCATATTACGACGCGTCTACAGTTGAATTTATAGGGAGGTCGTGATTAAAACGAACAAGAAAGTTATAAGACTGTAATATATTTTCACTTCATCAACCGAGTTTTGGAATTCCCGAGTCCAATTCCACTTAGAATATTTTTTTAACAAGTGATATAACGGATGCAAAATTGTTGGTAAGTTGGGAATAAAACGATTATAATAGTTTATTGCCCGAATAAAGAATCGAATTTGTGTTACATTCTGGGGAATTGGTATATTTTTGATGGGTTCTATTCCATAAGACGCAAATAATAGTTAGTGACGTCAGTCACTAGTACCTGTTGCATAGTCGTGCTTGCGGGATTATTGGTGCATTGCATTGTTTTCGCCACTGGAATTTATTTCCCTCTTCCCTGGCCTCTCTTGAGAACCCTAAACCTAAGAATGAGTCACTGACTATCATTTCCGTCTTTTATTAGATTTCTGTAACATTTTCGACTTTATCGAAACCCAAATGAGAAACGGAATCAGAGAAATACGTGCATTTTTCTATTCTAATTGTCAAACCAAAATCTTGCAAAATGTTCGATACCTTTTTTAAATTTAGCTGCCATTGAATCCAATTCTGAAGCAAACAACATATCATTCAAATGAACATCAAGAGTTATAGGGTTCGAAATATTCGCTTTCAAAGTATAGGGTATTCATTCATCACATTATCAATATTTTCTTCTCCCTGTAACATGTTTCTATTTTTATTTCTACAATTCGAAGAGTTGTGAGTTTTTCACTCCGAAAGAAACATCCGTTCTCTGAGTGCTTGCCCCTACCACAATTTGAACACCACTCACAGCTTCCTTGTCTTCTTGGTCCTGCGCGGGACATACCTCCTGGCAATGTTGCAACAGCGCTGGAACGCGAGCTTGCTCCGCACTGTTTGCCTCGGCCGCGATGAATAACATGCATATGGTAGATTTCCTGCGGTTCCACAAGATGTCGAAGATCGGTGTCCTGTCTGTTCATCGTAATCTCTTTTACTGCATCTTCAAATGTGGTGGCTGCCGTACACTACCCTCACCTAACATTCTATCCATAATCTTGCCTGGATTCAGCCCACAAATGAACCGATAACGTAAAATATCTTCCAACTGAGCACCCAACTCACATTTCACACCCAAACTTCGTAGTTTAACTGTCCAATTTTGGATGCTTTCGTTCGCTGATTTTATTGCCGCGTAAAACTTACATCGTTCAGCAAATACATTCGTTCTCCTGCAATAGTACTCATTTAAAAGACTCACAAGGTCCTCATAACTTTTTTCTTCAGGTTTATTTGGCACACAAAGGTTTTGCAGGAGGATATATGTTTCTGTGATATCCATTCTACAGGATAGCTCGAATTTTGTAGCGTCCGTTATGCCATTGGCTGCGAAAAAGTGTTCTACTCGATTCAGATGCACTGTCCAATCGTGTATTTTAGGATCATATTTGAGCTGTCAACCCACAGTCGCATTTGTCGCCATTTTGTTAACACCCTCTTAGAGTGATCAGTCATGTGGGAGTTGCTCACATCTTCATCAACTAGAAAAGAGCTGCCATTTACGGTAAATGCTCTACTAACCCCAAAATTAATATATACATATGAAACCCAAATCACAACTGTCCTGCCTAGCAGGAGATGCTGGTGAGTACCCTCTGAATAGGGACGGAATAAGGGTGATAATATAGATATAGTGAAGTAACTTAGGTTAACTATACAGGATGTCACACAAACAAAAAAAAACTGAATCAAAATCTTATATGACACCCCTCTGATTGCGTCGGGGATTAAAAATCACCATCATAAGCTCTAATTCCCTTATTATCATTTATAATTATTTTTTAAGTCGATTTTGAATTTTGAGTTACGAGTTTTTAGGGCTTCAGAATTATCCAATGATTCATATACTTTTCGTTCTCCTTTATAATTTTCCAGCGATAGAGACGCAACCCTTCGTTTTTGACCTTGTCATTAATTCTTTAATATTCATGCGTGATAGTGCATCGGCTCCTGAGTTTTTTTTCCTTTCCTTTATTGTATTTTACTTCAAGTCGGCTTCTTCTGATCTAGTCGCATTCTTGTTCATTCAGAAATGAGGTCTTTCACTAAGAATGAGGAAAGTATGATCTGATTTGACAATAAGTTTTTGACCGTACAGGTAGGGTCAAAAATATTTCATGGCCCAATGAATAGCGGCTATTTTTTTTCCGATTAATAATTTGTTCGTCTCGCCTTTGATGAAGGACCTCGAAAATTTGCAGTTTATCCAGCGAATGAGTAATCGCTTCGAAATGTGGAATGTGTAGTAATTACAAACTGCTAGGAACCTTGTCACTGCATCAGAATTATGAGGAACTGGATATTTGTAAATATCGTCGCATTTTGATTTATCGCGAAAAATTCCCTTGCCAGTGATTTTCTATCATAGATAAGTAACTTCCTTTTTGTTGACATTTTTGGGGATTTGATTTCAGATTATGTTTTCTACAAATTTCGAATATATTTTTTAGATTATTCAGATGATGTTTTTCGGAACATCCTAGTACAATTAGATCATCCATATGAAGAAATGCCTTTTCTGGTGAAATGCCTGCGGAAGCAATTGACATCATTCGCATAAAGCTATTTGGGCTTACTGAAATCCCAGATGATAGACATATAGATTTATTGGTGCTAATATACATTTGAGTAATTGGAGGGTGCCGTATTCAGAAGGTGGTAGTTCAGTCTAGTAATAAATAAAAATATTCGTGGCTAACTCTGGTATTATTTCAGATATACGCATATAATATAATGCATATTTTAATGGAAACAATGGCAATATTTTGTTATTTGGCTTTACTTTCAAAACGTAGTATGTGCCATCAAAGATGAATATGGGTCAGTAACTGCTGAAAATCCAGTTTCCAAAACTGCTCAAACATTCTTTTCTTCGCAGCAACTATAATTACTCTACAAGCGTATTGTCAGCTACACTTTACCTAAAAAAATATTTTGCTATAAAACATAAAATCCATTCGTCCAGTTTTTGCTGACCTTTCCAAAAAGGAACAAAACCTTCAAATAATAGTCCTATATAAGAGTATTCACTTACCTCTTCGCAAAAAACTCAAAGTATTGCTTTTGCTTCAAAGTCTGGTATGGACCTCTACAATTTTCATTACGTTTTATGTCTTCTCGCACATTGCCAGTTCTCTTTCTTTTTTGGCACGTATATCTTCAGGAATATCCATTTTATTTGAAAACAGAACTTATTTTGATGAACGAAATACAACGAACACCGCTCTAAACGTCTCGCAAGATCATTTAACCTGATCAGCTGTTAGTTGGCACTCACTACGTTTTGTTATTTTAATTCCTCAATATATCGTTTGCAAAGCGTCAGCGATATGATTTTTTTTGTGAAAGTGAACCATTGCCCACCTATTCAGCTCGAAACTCTCAAAGTTGCACTTTTGCATATGGCACCCTTTACTTATAGAAGTCAGTAAAATTTCAGTACACTTATACTCCTACATATAACTGGACTATATACTTCCTAAAGCACCTACAATCAGACATTAAAATCATTACCATTATTTTTGAGGTATTCATCAATACAGGAAAACTCTTTCCTAAGGAGAAATTTCTTTACACCCTTGATGAAACCGTCAGATTTTTTATTGTATCTGGAAGTACTCTGTACAGTTTGGGCTCATAGTAACTAGTACCATCTCTGGTCTTTGCAAGGCGATTATATTTTGATAATAGTTTGCCTCAATTTCGTGTGACATAGTCATAGGAATCTCCAGTTGTACTATAAGCAGTCATATTGTTCTTGACGTAGGTTACACTTCCGAGGATAAAGACACAATGAATTGTGAGTATACCCATATCTTTACATTTTATTTTTCAACAGTCTCTGTAAGATTGTCTCACACAGCGTCTTTGTACTCCAAAAACCTTTGATAGGTAGCAAGAGTGCCCCCAGCTCAATAGATCGCCATGTTTGAATGGGAGTTGGCTAGGTAAGCTTTCATGAGGACATCACAGATACGTTATTTTCGAGATTCCTAATCATAGATAGAAGATAATTTTCTGCTCATGGTTTCGTGGGGTGAGAAGTAGCGATTGAGATTTGGCGTCGTTTAGAGTCAACTCGCTGGCCTCGAGCTTAGTTTTGCCTTCACAATATTGAGCCTCAATGCACACCATGTCTCATCCAGGCTTTGTTAGAGACATAACTGTTATCTGTGAAATAGTAACCTAGTGATGAGAAAAGAACCTACCTATACTGAAGGAAGTACGGTCTCGTGATTCTTCATCTAATGGAATCTGTTTGAACCATCTGTTATAACCTTGCTTTTAAACGTTTCGAAATCTACATTAGGATGTCTCAACGACTAGAGCAGTTTCTCCAGTCCTATGACTTTTAAGGAATTCAGGATATCAGATGACTTCAGGTTAGGTAAATCTTCCTCTTCAATTTGATGTTCTCCGAGGTATCGTACCCTCGGATTTCGCAGGGTAGTGCATTCTGAGATAATGTTGATAGAGGTTTGGTCCTCTTCCTCAAAATCTGCATTCTTCTTCCTTTACTATTCTGAATTTCTCAAGGCACACTCTCAACCGGCAGTGCCCTGTTAGAATTCTCGTTAGTATTCTGAGGTTATTTTTACTATTATTGGTGGAGCCATTCGATCTCTTCTGGTTGACGTTCCACAGTTGTGTCTTATTGCATCATTCCCTGTGATTTTATCCAGTAATGTTTTTTTTTTCAAGTTCATTAAGTATCGTGCTGGTACTTATTTTGCAGATGGGAATCAGATCCCAGAAATGTAATTTCCGACCCTTTTCTCGCAAGTACGTCTGCTATTCCATGAACCTCTACTCCAGTGTGTCCCGGAACCCATAAGAGGGTAACAGTGTTGCTCTTGCCTAGTTTATTCAGTTTCTCTAGGCATTCACAACTATCTTGGAGTTGATTAGAAGGGAGTTCAGAGCATTAATGCTGCTTGGCTGTCCGACATGATGATATTCTCTTGTCTGCGAAATTTTTCCTATATTGAACTGGACACATTTTCGATGGCGTAGAGTTCCGCTTGGTAAATGCTCGGGGATTTGCCTAGACTTTCGGAATATTTGGTTCCAGGACCATATAATCCTATTTCAGTTCCTTCTGTTGTTCTGAATCCATTCAATGGCACTTCTCTCGAGTCTTGGGATAGTGTTTTTGTTCCATTCACTTCTGCTGTTCAGTTTTGTGATCAATTCTTTCAGAAAGCTGAACTTTTTTGTCATTTAACCCTGGGGCATATCCCAGTTTTGGTGATTTCCAGGAAGGAGTCGGAACTCCGGTGGCTCCCTCTCTGGTCATTCTGTATGTTCTGTATGTTGTACTCTGCACTACTATATAGAGGGGTGTGAGGCCTATGATTACTTCCATAGCAGCTGTTCAGCACGTTCTCATTACACCTGTTATGCACACACAGGCACACACAGTCTTTAGATTTTCCATATAGACCAATCGATAGAGAGAAAAATACTACCAGGAAATCGATTGTGCTATCATACGAAAGAAATATCATGTTATGTTTCCTACTCGCAAACTGTCAGTTGTTCATTTGTCAAAAACACTTGAATGCAAAAATATTTATGTTTTTTGCTTATAACATGAAAACTAATGGAGGAAATTATAGAGAATCAAAATGCAAAGAAATGGAGCCCTAGCACGACTCAATCGAATTATTAGTAACCGCAAAACCGCAAAAAAATTCTGCATTTTTTTAAATTTACAACACCGCAATTTTTCAAGTTTTAAGCAGACTCTCCACCAAATAGTAGTAATTGACATTACTTTATGTGTGAAAAACTAAGGCACTGTAGGATTATTAGTTTTGGCATGTTTGCAATTTGATTCTTTAACGCACTTTATTGCAGCAAACCTGGATGCATCATAGGTGGTCCGATTTTAAGTTTTCTAGAAGATTTTGAGAGTTGAAGTATAGTACTACAAAATGATAAATTCTCATTTTGCGTTAAAATGCTGCAAAAAAATGTGAGAAATACTTGCAAACATGACCGCAAAGGGGAGTGCATGAAAGCGAATGGAGAGGTAGAGGCAGATTAGGCAGATTAGGAGGGGTAGAGCAGCAGATTCATCACGGGTGCAGCACGCTTGCATTACTATGCATATGCTTCCCCGCGTCTGCTGCTCTACCCCCACTACTCAGCCGTTTTCACGAACTCGCCCATTTTCGGTCATGTTTAAAAGTATTTTTTGCCTATTTTGCACCATTTTGACTAAAAATGAGAATATTAGTTTTATAGTACTATATTTATTCTCTCGAAATCGGACCACCTATGAGGCATCCAGGTCTGCTGCAATAAGGAGCATTAAAAATTTAGATTGCAATTATGCCTTGACGAATGATCCGAGAGTGCCTGAGTTTTCCACACATGAGGTACTAGGTCGTGGAAAGCTTGAACTACAACTTGAATATTGGCAGAGCTATGAATTGAAAAAAAAAATGCCGATTTTTTTCGGTGTTTCCGGTTTTTTTCTATTAATTATGATCCAATCGAGTCGCACTGCAGCTCATTTTTTTTGCATTTCAATTCTCTACAATTCGTCGATTGAAAGTATCAGGATTGCTTCATTCGTTTTCAAGTTACAAGTCAAACACGATGAAAAATAAAACAAATGCTCTCAAATGTTCATAATAAATCAAGCAATGACAGTTGCGAGTGGGAAACATAACAGAATATAACTACAAACCGTCTTCCGTATGATGGCACAGTCGGTTTCCTGGTAGTATTTTTGTCACAAAATCAATGGAGCAGAAAATTTCTATTGATTGGCATAAAAGATTTTCCCTAGCCAGCACAGTTCTGCTACCCCAGACCACTGCTACGTGAGTGATGGTTGGTTTCACTATTCATTGCAGGGTCTTAATCTTACATTCCCAATCCTTTTACGCGAAGTTTCTGCTTTCGTGGCTTTGTTGATTAATTATTTTTCGTTCTTATTCCAGATGAGTTTATTGTCTAGTGTGAGTCCCAGATATTTGACCTCTGGCTTCCATTCAATAACTTTCCCATGTAATTCGATGGCTTTGAGGTTGATACTTTTCCTTGTGAAAGCAACTAGGGTAGTCTTGGAGGGGTTGGCGCTAAGTGCCATCGATTGATACAATTCTTTGGTGTAGTTAAGACCTCTTTGAACTATATCGCAGAGAATACTCTCGAATTTTCCTCTCGCCATTACGACTGTTTTCTGTATAGCCTTGAACGATATACCGATTTCATTCAAACTGCAGGGGAGTCGATCAACTGTTAGGCTCCACATAAGTGGGGAGGTTACTCCCCTTTGAGGCCATCCTCTGGTAGTGCAGATGGAGATAGTGCCTTGTCCTATTTTAGTGTCTGCTACTCTGGAAGACAGTAATTGTGAGATCCATCTAGTTGTCGTATTGTCTACCAATCTGTCTTTTAGTGCTATTTTGATAGCTTCGTGAGGTGTGTTGTAAGCACATACTACAGTTTCTTTACTCTCCAAGTGCATGCTGGATTTCACATGCTGTCTCCGTGGATTTGCCCGTTTGGTACGCATGCTGATGTGGTGCAGGGGCCTGATCTGATATAGTTATCAGTTGCCATCTCCACCATCTTCAGGACGAACAATGTGAGAATAATTGGTCGTTGAGATATGGGTTGGGCTGAATCCCTTTTTCCTGCTTTAAGAATAAAGATGACCCTGACTTCTGGTTTATATCCCAGTTCTAGACTGCTATGGCTTATTCTCACTATGTGTGGTAGATTTTTTTTTGCCCGCGCTGGTGCAGCTGGTTCAGGGCAGGGAATATTCCATCAACTCCTGCTGATTTGAACGATTGAAAAGTGTGTTCATTGCCCATCTCATCCATCTACTGCTGCAAATGTGTCTGGCCATTGGCTACTCTGGTAGGTCTACTGTGCCGTTCTGGAATGTGCCCTATGGAAATTGGTTCATTCTCAGGAAAGTGAGTGTCCAGTAAGAGCTGAGCTCCACTTTTTCATTTTCGGTGTAGCTACCATCTGGCTTCTTTAGTGCCATTGCGTTATCGACTCTACTTTCTGCCATGACACTAATAGCATATTTAAAGAGTGAGAGATCAAAATTGAAAATAATTTTTACATTTTCTCCAATCGTACCCGTTGAGGATCATTTCAACTCAATGTCTTGGTAGCCATATCAGCCATGAGATTCAAGATTAACTGTCAACGAATCTATTTCAGTGGCATATGTATTTTGTATCTTTAGAATTTTGTTCCAGACTTGACAATCTGGCCCCTAAAAATTTGGAACTAGCTCCTTCCATTCCGTTTTTTGAAGCATTTACTAAAGGTTAGACAATTTGGCCCCCTAAAAATTTCTCCTTCCATTCCGTTTTTTTTTATTAAAGGTGAGATTGTATTTTTAGCCGACGAAAAAAAGGCGTATATTTTTCATGTATGAACACGTATACATTTTTACAGAATGGTCCGATTTTGATTATTCTTTCTTTAATGGATAAGGCATACCTCGAAGCTGGCCACATTTGATTTTGAAGGAATAGGGGATGATTAATTGATTTTACACCAGTGGTAATATTGTTGAATTTGTATTTGCCGCCTTGCGCCCGGTCTTCCTCACTCTATTTCCGTTTAGGAATCTTGTTAACCAGCAACCCTATTTCTAATTATGTGCTACGATTATGTGACATGTATCTGTATTATGTATTGTCAGTTAACGAACGTGATAAAAGTGAAGGGGACTCTCTCTCCACATATATTCCTACAAATTCAGGTGTGGGGTTACGGGACTAAGAAGTTAAATAGGAGCAACGATGTTACTAAAGTACCAAATTTCTCGAACTTTCTACGGAGCTCACACGTGGCGTACTCGTTGTGTTTATCCAAGATGGATGCAGACGGAGAGAGTTCTCAATCTTATCCGCTGTAGAATTTTTGAAATTTTGCAGCGGATAAGATCGAGACCTTTCTCCGTCAAATTTTGGAAATTTTGCCAATATGGCCACAAATGATGGTAGAATGCCAATGTCTCATCCAGGAAGCAATTTTCAATCTCCACCGGCTCAATCAAGTGGTCAAAACCGTCATGGCTACCATAAACTTCGACAAAATGCCGGCATGCTACAAATGATGAACCATCAGCATCAAAATCAAGCTAATGTGAGAAATTATAACATTATGCCGGATTTCTCGAAAAGTATTCGTATTTTCAATGGTGAAAACTTGGGATTTAGTAGACAGAGGATTGAAAATGTCGAGAGTACGGCGACACTTCACAATTGGCTTCCTGCTTTCATTCTAGAAACAGCTCGAACACATTCAATAGGAGCTCCCTTACATTAGTATGAAGCGAGAACGGAGAATCTCTCTACTTGGCCTTTCTAGAGAAGAATTTCACACTTCTATCCATGAGAAAAACTTGACCTCCTTATGCAGGCACGCATTAGAGTCCCAGAGAAAATATCAATTTATATTTTCATGAAAAGTTTAATTATGTAAACGTTTGAACTTGTGCTTAGACGACCAGAAGGAATGAGTTGTTATCGGATTGGCTTCCAGAGGAACTGCAATGATGGTAATGGCAAAAACTCATGTGGACATTGGTGATTTTTACCGAAATTTACTTAGTTATGAAAGACTAAATAACAAATGACGTTTTCGCTATGGACCAGGAAAGGACCGTAGTATTTCCGAAAGTCGTTCTTGTTTTCCCTAAGACTGAGTGTATTTTCGAATGAATCCCGAATGAAACGTTTCAATTGTTATGAAGAGATACATGTCATGAACAAATGTAATAATCCGAAACGTCAGCGAGGTTCTTGCTTCAAGTGTGGGTCAACGGAACCAGATTCGATACTGTCCGGAGAACTCCCAGCCTGTGTTGAGAGTCCGAAGAGAGCATACTGCTCATTCAGTGGAAGAAGGAGTGAAATTTCATCTGCCTATGAAGTACCTGTTGTTCTGCAGTTTGATGAAGAAGACGAAGTGGATTTCATTCAAATCAATGCTGGTCTTGATACAGGTAGTCCCATAAGTTTAGTTCAAATTGATATATTGCCAGTAGGATCTTTTGAAAATGATATTGATAATTGATTGAGGAAAGCTGAATACACTATGTAGAAACAAGTAGAAGAGGAGATTTTGTATTAAGTGTATATTCAATTGATTAGCAAAGCGCTTCCGACTAACGTCATCATCAATAAAAGTAAAGTGCTTCCTGAAAATCAAATACTCTGATTGATATGAGATGAAACATAACAAATGTCGGAAAATGTGGAAGAATGATAGGCGAGTACTTACATAGTCAGGTAACAGGAAATCTTACAATGAAAGAAGAAATGTTTATAATTATAGCAGATGTTTGGGTTCAACGAATAAAGCGTGTTGAAGATACCTTAGACCATATGGGAATGTAATAGTTCAATGACAACTTCAAATGTCAAGTGTCAAAAATCAATTTGGGAGGTGATGTTACCAACTTGAAGAAGTAAGAAATGAATTCAGATTTCAGAAAGCGTTCAAAAGGTTAGAAAAGAGAAGAAGAATTGAGTGAGGTAATAATCAAGTGATGATTCTTTCACGAAGGGGAAAGGAATCTCTATTCCAATTAATTTGGGAGGCACAGGACATTTTTGGCTAATTATTTAGAGATCTCCAGATCTTCGAACAAGTCCAGTCTCAGGTAGTTTTTATCGTTCATGTTGTGTAGAATGTTGGAATTTTTGTTAGGGCTGAAACTATGGTTGTTGAATTTCAGGTGATATCCAAATGCAGATTTGTCAGGCTTCTTCAAGTGTTCAAGTGTTGAGAGGTCTACAAATCCGACCTATGTAGGAGGCAGAATAGACTTGTTGGACTTGTTAGAGGAACTAAATGCAATTTTTATAGCTGGAATAGTTTTATTTATGAATTTGGAAACGTCAGTACATATGTTGGAATCAAAAAAGGGTAAAGAAAAATAATTGACTGGGGCTAAGTTGTCCGGAGGAATGGAGTTGAAAGCTAACTTCCTTTCCTTGCGAGATTTGAATTTTAAAATTAGTTTATCAATGGTGGACGGATTGTAGTCATTGTTGACCGCAATTTGTTCAATTATGTTGACTTCAGTTTTAAAATTAAATGGGCTCAAGGGGGTGTATAGCAATCTGTTGATGAAACAGTTAAAGGCAGCCATTTTGTGTTGAATGGGATGCTTAGAGTTGGAGGGCATGATGTGAGTTTTCTATAGATTGAGAAGTCTGATTTGTCGTTGATTTTGGTTATGGTTAGATCAAGAAAATTTAATTTATTATCGGATTTAATTTCTAGGGTGAATTTTATTTTTGAATGTAAGTTATTTAATGAGTTGAGTATATTATAGGCATCATTAGTTTTTCCTTCGATAAAGACTAGAAAATTTATAAATAAAACTATTCCATATATAAAAATTTCATTCAGTTCCCCTAACAAGTTGAGCAACTTTCTAGTTCATTCCGAAGACAAAATTGTTAGGTTGAAGAAGAGCGGTGTTTGTGAGCTCCACTGTTCTGATTGTTCTGCCTCCTGAATCGGTCGAACTTGCAGACCTCTTAAACTAGAATAAATGAACACTTGAAGAAGCCTGACAAATCTGCATTTGGACATCACCTAAAATTCAACAGCCCTAACAAAGATTCCCAAATTCTACACAACATAAACAATAAAAACTACCTGAGACTGGACTTGTTCGGAAATCTGAAGATCTCTGAAGAATAGGCCAAAAATGACCTTTGTCTCAACTCCCAAATTAATTAGAATAGAGATTTCTTTCCCGTTCATAAAAGGATAATCCCTTAATTATTACCTTACTCAATTCTTCTTCTCTTTTCCAACCTTTTAAACTCTTTCTGAAATCTGAATCCATTTCTTACTTCCTCAAGTTGGTAACATCACCCCTCAAATTGATGTTTAACACTTGACATTTGAAGTGGTCATTGAACTATTACATTACCATATGTAGGTATCTTCAACACGCTTTATTCGTTGAACCTAAACATCTGTTATAATTATAAACATGTCTTCTTTCATTGAAACATTTTCTGTTACCTGACTATGTGAGTACTCGCCTATCATTTTTCCTTATTTTCCAACCTTGTTATGTTTCATCTCATATCAATCAGAGTATTTGATTTTCAGGAAGCACTGATGATGACGTTAGTCGGAAGCCTTGCTAATCAATTGAATATTCACTTAATATAAAATCTCCTCTTCTACTGATATTAGGAAGTCTGGTTTATGTGGTATTAATGGAAGTAAGTAAGATATTCTGAGTATTTATGATGGTATTGTTGAAATTCAAGGTATTACTATTCCTATTGTCATGTTTGTTGTGCCAAGCGAAAGTATGAATTTAACAACTTTGTTAGGAAGAAATTGTTTTAGGAAAATAATTTACAATTTCGAAAGTTTCTGGAAACAAAACTGAGGCAGGAATAAATCAATTAATGTTGATAGATGTCGACCAAGATCATGGAAAATATTTTTCTTTGAAAATTAATTCTAAATTGCCTGTGTAAACAAAAGAGTTAGAGATGTCGTTTCACATTATCTACAAGCATCAAGGCCTGATAAATCCAATATTGATTTTGAATGTACAATAACTATGAAAAATGATTGTCCTTTTGCATTTGAACTACCCATTGATGACATTAGATTTACTCAATCCACTTGTCTGGATTAAAAAGTGGATTTTATCATATCAAAATGTCCAAAGAATCTATAAAATATACATCATTTGTAACGCCATTTGGTCAGTACGAAAACTAGAGGTTTTGGGACTTTCAATGAGCCATCAGTTTCCAGTCGATTCGTTCATAAAATTTTCCGTAAACTTATTTTAGAACAAAAGTCATATCATGATAGCAACTAGCTGAGAATTGGACTACTTGGAAATTCTCAAAGGAGTTTTACATTTGATGGCACAGAACCTTCTTGAAGTACTTTTATGCAAAACCAAGGCCTATATTGGGGGTATTTGGTGGACAAAGACGGTATAAAACCAAATCCCGAGAATGTAGAATCGGTTCGAAATTATCCTAAGAAAGTCCATCGATTTTTAGGGTTAGCTTCATATTTCCAAAGATTCATTGTCATCAAAACATCGAAACGAACATGAAAAATCGCTCCCAACTTATTTTTGGAAGATGCGTAAATGAAACGAATGTTGGAAAACCCAAAACATTGTTTCAAATGATCAACGCGACAAGCTCTTGAATCTGTAACGGAATAACTTACGCCACACAAATATTTTTTACTCTTTTGGGCATTTGAATACAAGCTTGACTTTAAAAATGTTTTTTATTGATTATTTTTGATGAGTTCCAAATTTTAATACTGTATGCATAAGTGAATCTAGGAAATACATTCTGGTAGTTATAATATATTTTTGTTACTCGACAACCAATAGTCGATTAACATCGATCAATAATACGATTAATGTGAGGCTTGTATGTAAGAAGTACTGCCAGATTAGTATATAATGTATGGTGTGTTATTCCATTTTATTATATCTCATAGCATCTCATTGATTCCCCTTTGTACATTATTTCGGTTGAAACCGCTACCTCATTATGTTTATTTTCCAGTTCTCAAAATCGGCAGAAGGCATGAGCAAATACTGCTGTTATTTTTCCTTATTTTCATGGATTGTTGTACGAAAGTAGATATGTCTGTTTGTATTGTGGCTATGACAGATCCCACAGTGAGTCCCAATGAAGATATAAGGGTGAGTGAAGATAAACATTGAAGCAGAGTGAACTAAGGAAGAAGGTAGTCGCTTCTTGTTTTGAAATGAGAATAACATAACATAACACTAACATTTTTATATTGCTTATATCAATATATGATTCCCAGCGAGCACATATTATACACAAGGTAAATCACCCCAACTTGCAAAAACTAAAATAGTGTACTCGTCTTTCATGTGGGAAAGCCTCTGCAAAATTTTGAAGCAATCTGAAGTGAGTACAGAGCATCAGCTGATCAAACTACAGTCAGGCACAGATCGTTCTACGAGTTGAAGGGTGAATAACCTAATTATTCATCGTCGGGAAATACTCGATGATGATATTGAGAATGTTCAACTATTTTCAGTGATTAATAGCCTTCAGGAAGTCAGTGGAATACTTATATGAGTATTACGAGGTCCTGTTAATGAGTAGGTCCTAAACCTACTGAATAAATATACTTCAATAAGTAACCATGTTATTAGTTTTGAGTTGGATTTAACGAGAATTAGGACCAGGGAATAAAACTAATTTTTTATCGCTGACGTTTCGGAATTAATTCATTTCTTTTTCAAAGCTGAAATAAGAATATTCACGTGTGAGTGTGAAGCAGTCATGAATTCTCGACCCTTAACATATGTGACAGAGGATTCGAATGATTTGGTGCCTCTAACACCATCAATATTTATAAATGAGCAAAAATCTTCAGAAGTGCCAGATTTGGATTTTATTGATGAAAATATCTTGGAACGCTCAAGATACGGTTAAAAAGATAAGGGAATCTCTAAGAACTCGATTTAGGAAGGAATACTTGGCAGAACTGGTTAAATTGGCCAGAAAAAACATGACACTTTACATTGTTCCATTGGTTCCGATAAACGGATTGATTGTCCCTTGGTAAAATTGAAGAAATTTTTCTCGGAAAAGATAACGTATACAAACTAAAATGGAGAACTCTAAAGCCATTTCAACGCCTCTACTCAATGGAAATATGTTCATCAGAAATTCAAATGGACAAAGAAAATGGAGAAGAAGAGGAAGTTCTACTGAAGGAGTCAGAACATACTACAGAGAAGAGTGAAGGAAATTCTGAAGAGAAGATTGGAGATGGCGATAAACCAATGTTTACAAGAAGTGGTCGGAAGGTGAACTTACCCGAACGTTTCAAATTTTCATTTGGTGGGGAGGATGTTTAGAATGAACTGAGTTTGTAGTAAAAGTGTTTTCATTGTTGTTAGATTCTTAGTTACAAAAAAAACAGATGTCAATAAATATAATAAAGCTTCAGAAAAGCGAGTCATTTTTTACTGAAAGTTAAAAGATAGGATTCTGCGAATCAATTACAGTTTCAACAGTTGGAGAACATGAATACTCATGGACACACGATACAACAACAAGCATCTTTACTGCGAACTATACGCTATTCTGCAAGCCGTCCTTTATTGAGAATGTGCTGCTGATAGAGACAATTTTTTGATCTGCTCCGACGAGGTCTCTGAAAGCTTTCAGAATGAATTGACGACCGATCCACTGGTCCTCAATATCATCACTCGATTTCACCTATGTAAACAAACTGGCAAAACCATAGCATTCTTTTGGATTCCTAAGTCACTGTGAAATTAAAGATGATGAATCACCAGACCTAGTAGCTAGAAGAGCAGCCAACTCCTTGTATGACGACTATCATCCTATACATCTATATGACAAAAAATATTTCAGCAAAGGGAAAAAGATGAAAGATATGCTGAATTTATAGGACAATTATGAATCAAAATTCAAAATGGTCGAATATCTCTTCGAGAAATGGATGCTTGTTTACCAGGCGAGACAAGTCGTACTAAATTTCCTCCGATGGGACATACAAAACTGACTCATGACTCGGAGAAAATCGACCTTCCTGCCAGATCTGTCAAATACCCCTATATACCAATCAATAGAGATTTTTTCGTAACAAAAATACTACCAGGAAACCGATTGCGCCATCATACGAAAAACGGTCCGTAGTTATATCCAGTAAATGTCATTGTTGAATTTGTTACAAAATTTGAAGGCAAGAATGCTTTTTTGGTTGTAACATGAATAATAATGGAGCAATCTAGATGCACGTGTGGAAAACAAGTTGTAGATAATCAAAATGCAAAGAAAATGAGCCTTAATACGACTCGATCGGAGAAAAACGGGAAAACCTAGAGAAAATCAGCATTTGAAAAAAATTCAATACTCCGCCACTTTTTGTATGCAGTGCACGCTTTCCACGGAATAGTAGTGATTGATATGTACTTCATATGTGAGGAATTGAGGCGCTGTCGGATCATTAGCATAATAAAAATGTGAATTTTTTTAACGCACTTCATTGCAGCAGACCTGGATGCTCCATTTTTCTGAAAGATTTTGAGAGTTGAAGTATTATTCCCATTTCACGATAATTCCCATTTCACGTTTAAACGCTGCGAAATAAGTGAGAAATACTTGCAAACATGACTGAAAACGGCGAGTGCATGAAATCGGCTCAGGAGTGAGAGTAGAGCAGCAGATTCATAACGGGCGAAGCGCGCTCGTATTATTATACATTCGCTTCCCCGCGACTGCTGCTCTATCCCACTACTCAGCCGCTTTCATGCACTCGCCAATTTTCGGTCATGTTTGCAATTAATTCTCACCTATTTTGCAGCATTTTAATGAAAAATTAGAATATACGTTTTGTAGTAATAAAGTGCTTTAATCTGAACGATATTTCTTGATTTCAAATAATGTTCCTATCACATCTTTTACCAACACATTCATTCCCATAACAATATTAGATCTACCTCTCCCAAGTTATTCATTTACTCTTATCATCACACCTATCAACATTCATTCTCGTAATAGTTCAAAAATTCACCATTCATAAATTATGTAATGATGAACAACTTTCATTACATACCTGTTGAAAAATACGATTTCATTCATCACATCCGCATTTCTATTCAGAATATTCAAATAATGACACATTTTGTGAAATATCCCCAGGAGATGATAATATATTAACAACCACTATTGCCGATGGACCGACAATGTGTCATTGTCATATTGGGGGTGGGGATATCCACAATAACACTGTCTTAAAAACACTTCATCTGTCATAATATCGGAACGTTCAATGTTGGGTGACCTTACCCAGACTTGAACACTTTGTTTCGGAAAGATCAGAACCTTTCTCGTACTTGAATACTACATGTCTCGAAACGCTGAAACCCAAGTAGCACACAGAGGTCATGATTCGGTTGTAAAGAAGTCTACTAGACCTTTCGCAAAAGTCCATGACTTATGTCTTGTAATATGCTAAGACGTCGCTATGTATGCCAATACGACAAAAAGGCACACTCTTGCGACGTCACATCGACGTTATAAAGTAGTGGTGATGACTTGCCAATATAGACAGACATAAGACAGTCGCAAAGGGTCGTTCTGTGGTCTTAGTGTAGTCATTATATCATTATGCATGAAGGTCATAATCTTTCTAATATAGTATTACAATATGCATACCATATCAAAAGATTTGATATAATATCAATATAATATATAAGTGAGCCTTGCTTTACATGTTCATGATACTCTGTGACCGTGATAGTTATCGAGATAAAAATGATTTTAATTTATGTGTCTCTAAGAATTGTTCTGAAACTCTAGTGACCAAGCAAATCCATCTCTAAGATAAATATTTATTTTCATTTCAGAAAAAAAAAATTATTAATTTTTCTCATTAATCGTTGAAATATGTAGACCATATTACGGAAGATACTTGATTAGCACATCTCCAATGATTTTTAAATTGATATAACACCCAGGGTCCCATATTTTTTATTTTAAATATTTTTGTTCCAACATGACTACCAGAATGATGTTATCAATCAATCGAAAAACATGGATTCTAGTGTCGAAAAGTTGTAATCACTCCGGTATGTACTATCATAGAATATTTTACGAGTGTCTCAAAGACATCGCAATATCTTACATAAAAAAGTTGTAATGTAGTCGCTGTGACCACAAGTAGCAAGTTTTGTTGTACTAACGTCGTAACGCTTTCAAAACAGAAAAAGATATACACTGAGTGCATAAGCATTCCGCTAGTTCCGCCTAATGGAAAACGCTAAAAATAACTGACATTTACAATAGAGGTTATGTTGATGTTGAACAGTTATATTTAAATATTTTTTATTTATCACTCGAAGTGCACATACCTACTATTTATGTCTTGAAAACAATTGAAGGAACGGGATGAACTTCTTTTTTTGCAGTGTCCCGATAGACTGATTAATTATTTCAGATGTTAATTTTGGGGTAGGCACTCATCCTTCCTCTTTACATTTTTCTATACGCTCCAGTTCTCTTGTGAGGCAGATTGGATTTTTGTTTCGGCATTTCAATCTTTCATAATGAACTGAATATTCTACATACATAACACAATATACCTATCCAACAAAAATAACATGACCAACAAAAATTATTCAACCATAGATACATAATGTAATCATTACCACCAAAGTTTATCAGTTGATGAAATGTAGTCGTAGAAACGTTTCAAAAATCTATTCATCAGAACCACATATGTTCATTGTCATAATAACCTCACAGCAACTGCTCTTAAGTTCTACTTAACGACACATACAATTTATTCACATACAAACCACAGTACAACTTCATTTCGAGAATTCTTTATTGTACTCTCGTTATATCTACTACACGACGTCATAGCAACGCCTGAAGGTTATAAAACGCACATTAACTTTTTGGTTGTGAAACATACAAATACGTGGTCTTTGAAACGGTATGAGAAGTCATTAGGTTAATTTCCATGACTCTATGCTACTTGGGAAGCCTCACTCATACTTGAGAACTTCATCTGTCATAATATCGAAACGTTCAATGTTGGGTGACCTTACCCAGACTTGAACACTTTGTTTCGGAAAGATCAGAACCTTTCTCGTACTTGAATAATACATGTCTCGGAACGCTGAAAGCCTCAATCATACTTGAGAACTTTTTGTCTCGGAACGCTCAATGATAGGTAATACTTCATGCCACGGAACGCTCAATGTCCTACTCATTCTAGAATACTTTGCGTCGTGGAACGCTCAATGATAGGTGACCCTACTCACACTTGAACACTCTCCAACTTCAAAACCTCTGCGTATATAAAACTTATATTTATATCCATAAATTGGATTGAGCTTACGATTTTCCAGCTTCGTTCGTCAAAATTCATGAAACCTTTTGTTTTGATGAGTAAGTAAATGTTATTTACTACTGGCCGGTTTGAGTTCATGAAATAAAATTTATCAATCGAAATTATGAGTGCTTCTTTGATAGTTGATATTCTCAATTTCATAGGTGAAGATGTCTAAAAACCCTGGTGCTTGAACTTATACCTGTGAACTTGGCGACATTTGGTCTACTTGATAATAGAGGTTACTAGTGTTTCAGACGCCAATTTCATTCAGTTTCAATTCAGTAAACTGAAACAACAGACCACACAGGGTTCATTTATTTCCTCAACTTTCTTTTTGATGCAACTGGTGGCTGGTTCTAATTTTTGCTTTGCTATTGGTTGAAAAGAGACATCTGTCAAACTTCACCAATAGCAAAGCTAGAAGTCCCCGAACATTACAAAGAAAGTACTGGGTCGTTGTTTTCAGTATTTTTTACCATTTGAATTTGAGGTTAACTCAGGAATAAGCTAAGTAGGATTTCAAATCAAAGAGAAGTAAAGCGCATAGACACCGACAAAACACCAGAAATAATTTCATATGAGATGCTGCAGATGTCAAAAATTATGTATTTCACATCAATCGAGAATATAAACAAACTTTTGGATGGCGCCATCTACCACAGACTACCACTGAGAGAAGCTTTGTTGAAGTACCAGGTGGTGTCCCCTCGAAAATCTAAACAATATCGAATGCTTTCAAGCACCAGTTTCTAGACATATTATTTGACAGAGTTCTTAGACATATTATTTTTTAGACATTCACGGCAATGCCTGATCTATGACATTGTTCGACGCCAAACAACATTATGTTTTGATTTTTTTGGTAGGCAATGGATAAGTGACAGATCCACAAAAACTAATTTTGGTATATTGTGGCCAAGTTAGGTATTTGTTCTGTGTGTATGTATGTTTATCATTAGATTCCCACTTCTTTATTTGTAATAGTTTGTCATAAATGTTTTCAATTCTTTAAAAAATATCAAATTTTTTTGAGGTGTTATCAACCTTGGCGGATTATTTTTTAAGGGTTCAGATAAATACAATATGCGAAGCTCCACTCCTGGAGGGGTGAAAGATCATAAGAATATGAATTGATTCAATATATATATTTGAATGCGGAAATAATAATTTTCCTGGGTACGAAGTTCAAAATTGCAGGATGGTAACATTTTATCGAATTCAAAACCTAAAACAAACCGATTGAAACTTATTTTTAGACATACAACTGGACGAACAAGAGCTTAGTGGTCTCTGCATTTATATGGGGGTATATGTGGCCACAAGCCTTGGCTGGTTGGTTAGCCAATCGATATGGGCCTAAATGGTTTTTGATAAGTGCAATGACAACTTGTTCATTGATTGGACTTCTGCTCCCAGCTATCGCAGATGAGTTTGGATCCAGTGGTGTCATGGTATGCAGAGCTCTCCAAGGTCTATGTCACGGTTGGTTGTTTCCATCGGTCCAAGCCTTATTGGGCAAATGGGTCCCGAGGAATGAGAGGAGTATATTGGGAAGTTTTGTGCACTCAGGTAAAACTCGTCCAGTTACATCCTATAACAATTTAGATTCGCAAATTTTGGAACCAAGGTTTGCACATTTTCCAGCCTAGCAATTTGCCATAACAGTGTTTGTGTATTTTTTCAATTCATTTGATTTTCTGCAATTATGGTACTTTCTCTCTTGTATGATCATTAAAAAAAGTTTGATTGATATATTTTTTGACAATCATGGTTCAGAATCATCTCGTACAATTTATAGCGAATAAATATGGATTTTTTCAACATATAGTACAGGTACCCCCACGCCTTCCTTTTGGTTTAGGGGTGAGCCTCATTCCTACAGTAAATGCGAAGCGGTGGAGTATCTCATGGTATATAGACCTCCACCTCACATTTGGAAGCAAATATACAGGTGCTACCCTCCACACTTGACGAACACCCCTGCTGCACACTAAGGGACATAGGTCAGGGGTGCCCCGGAAGAGATGTTAACTCGGTAACTCTATGATACTTGGTTTAGATTTTTTTCATTTAGACCTGCATTTCCGCTCATACTCAACTTCATTTATTTTTCGTGTTTCTATCTATCTTCCTCTCCTCACATGTCCTGACTGACTGACTGACTGATTCACTAATTCACTGACTTACGATCAACGCCCAGATTGAACCGATTGACCTGAAGACCTGAAATTTTTACAGCGCATTCCTGTGATGACACTAAGGATATTTGATATTCCATGCCTAAATGGGTGGAAAGGGGGTGAGAAGGGAGGTGAAAGTGAAAGTACCGTTAGTTTTGAAGTTAGAGTCATGGAAATTGTTATTTGAGTTTTTCTTCAAATTAAAGGAACACGTATTTCAGGGTTCTTGGAAATGCAAACCCCTAAAGGGGTTGAAATAAGGGCGATGAAAGTTTGTACGGGGGTTCCGTTAAGTTGGGTTCATAAAAATTGGTATCTGGGGTTTTTGCCACAAATGAAAAACGCATTCCAATGTTTTTGGAAAATTCAACCCCTAAAGGGGAGAAATAAGGGGTGAAAGTTTGTACGGGGGTTCCGTTAGTTCATAAGTCAGAGTCACGAAAATTTATGTTTTGGCACTTTGTTACAAATCAAGAAGTCATGTCTAACCTCATTCGAAAATTTTACATAGGTTAGTAAATAGAAATCTACTATTAGAAAATAGTTACCTAAGAACATCACTTCACCAGCTAGTAAGTATTATATAATTACATGTCTTGACAGTACCTTTAGTTCTGGAGTTAGAATCATGGAAAAAGGTATTAGGGCTTTTTTCTCAAATAGAGAAGCAAATATTTCAGGGTTTTTGAAAATTCAACCGTAAAGAGGTTAAAATGAGGGTTGAAAGTTTGTATAGTTGGGGTACGCTTGGTTTTCAAGTTGAGGCCAAAAAGAGTCCATATCAAACTCAGGTTTTATTTCCAGTGCTTTTCTATACATCTTGACATCTGTCATCTCCTATCATCATGGCATCTCATCATTTCATCAATAATTATTACTACAACATGTTCTCTTTTTTTACAAATCAAAATTTCGATATATAATGAATCTTCATTCTTCCTGTACTCCCTCCACTACTAATCACTTTATATGCCATAGGACCACTACCTTCCACCACATTGCCTGGTATCCAAGTGGACTTAGGCATTCTTTTAAACATACATGGCAGACCAGCAAAAAGAGATGCACTGGAGACTGCTGTTTTATCGTACCACTTCTTTGTTCCAGTTACCTTTTTTTCTAACAACGCCCTGTCTCGTCATATGTGACTTCAGGCACCAATGTTTGAAAAGAGCTAGGGATATTAGTTCGCAAATTGCGACTCACCGGAGTGCTGGCTGGGGCATGAACTGATCCCCTAGGAATACACGGAAATTCAACAGCGCCAGATAGGGATCTTTTTCCTGATCCATAGCTCTTTTGAAAATCATTTTAAATGACTTCACGGTGCTCTCAGCTAGCCCATCCGATTAGGGATAATGCGGACTACTCATAATATGTATGAATCCCCAATAATTTGAGAATTCCTTAAATAATGTCGAATCGAAGCCCCATCCGAATAGAATGAAACAGGAATGCCATGACGGAAAAAATGGACTCGAATTCTCTAATAACTGAAACACCACTCAAATTAGGAAGATTGCTTACTTCCATATAGTTGGACAAGGCATCTACAACCACCAGGTAGTATTTGTGGTACAGCTCGAAAATATCACAAACAGCTCCATCCATGGTAACAATGGAATCTTTTTGTACTCTAGAGTTCAAGTTTTCTTTGGTCTGCTTGGAGGTTCTGACAAGATTTACCTTGCTTGACAAAGTGTTTGATATCATTGGTGATACCCACCCAAAACACTGATAAATGTGCCCGATCTAGCATTCTACAAACTCCTGGATGTCCCATATCCAATTTTTTGAGAGTTTCCTGCCTCATACCCAATGGTATGAGATTTCGATAACCCCGGAAAATCAGATCCCTGACAACTACCAGCTCACCCTTGAACTCAAAATATGGTCTTATTACATTACATCCTTGTAATATGTGGGCCAACCTTGCGTAATGTAATCCAAAATTGTTTGATACACATTATCCTTATCTGCGTGTTCTTTTATTTCTTTCCAATTATTTTCCGTTACTGGCAAATTTCGAACCGATAATGAAATTTGAGCATCAAATTCCTCAAAATCAGTACAAAAACTACTGCCAGCATCAGATAAGTCTCCAGACAAACTAGCTGCAATATATATAATGTTTGCCCGGGGTATGGAATGCCTCCAAGCGATATGGTATTTTATGGAGCGGTTTTTTGAATAGCCCCAGATTTGGTTTATGATCCGTTCGGACTTGAACTCAATCCCTCCCAAGGATATATTGCCTGCAAAACAGACACTAAGTAGTTCTCGTTCAATTTTAGAATATCCTTGTTGTGTACCAGACAAAGCTTCCAAAGCGTACGCCACTGGCTGACCTTCCTGAAGCAACACTGACCCTAGGCCAACACAACTGGTATCCACTGGCTTCCTAGTGAAAGCTGCTTCATGATGAAATTCCCAAACAAATACTGATCACTTTTCAATGTACGATCTGAATAATTTTGTATGTATTTTGCCAGAAAATTGGATATGCCCAGAATTATCTGCAGTGATTTTTATCACGAGGTCTACGAAGCTCAACGATTGCCTTGACTTTCTCTTCGTCAATAGAAATACCTCCCTTTGAAAATGTTTGTCCAAGAAATGTAAATGAAGGAGGATCGAAAACAAATTTTTCTGGATTAATTTTGATATTTTTGTCTTAGCCGTTTTCAAAACCTCAAGTAATGACTCACGCAATTCCTCCCTAGTGTGTGCCCATAAGAATATATCATCCTGAAATGTAGCAACATTCTTGATGTGCCGCATGGATTCGCTGATCACTCTGTGAAAGATTTCCGGAGCTACATTAATACCAAAAGGCAACCTACGGAAGGAATGGATGAAAGTTTGTTTAGGGCTTCCATTAATTTTGAAGTTAAGGTCATAAAAATTGGTATTTGAGGTCTTTGTTTTCAGAAAGAAAGGAAGGGGTGTATTTTGGCTATGTTACGAATAAATAAATCGTATTCCACTTTATTTGAAAATTACGGCCCTGAAGGGGTGAAAAGTGGTTAGTGAATTTGTAATAGTTGCTGGCAAAAATTATGCCACTCAAACGAAAAGCGGGTTAACCAGATAACGGGATAACGGGATATAGGGACAACGGGATAACGGGATGACAAGATAACGGGATAACGGGATAACGCGAAACGGGATAACCGGAAAACGGAATAACGGAAAGTGGAAAGAGCCCCAAACATCAGCTAGATGGAACAACACATAGAGAAACATGGGGAAAAATACCAATTCTACGCGGACGAGGTCGCGGGTACCAGTTAGTTCGTTATACAGGGTGTTAGTGAATAAGTGCGACAAACTTCAGGGGGCGATTCTGCATGAAAAAATTATGACAGTTTGCTATACTTTTGTCCGCAAATGCTTCGTTTTCCGAGATACGGTGTGTTAACATTTTTCTTGAAAACTGACTATTTATTTATTGCTCTGAAACCGGTCGAGATATGCCAATGAAAGTTGGTGAGTTTTGAGAAGTAGTTATTGCGCATTTTTTGACATGCAATTAAGGAATTTTATGTTCATTATTGGCGCGCATGCGGGTAGGGATCAAATTTTTTTTGAAGAAAAAAATGGTAGATATTTTGAATAAAAAATCATTTTTGAATTATTTGTTCAATTTGTGACAAAAAATCTCATATGTGTTTTTTCGTATGGGGCGCTGTTTTTATGCAAAAAAATAAAACATCTCAACGCGTATTTTTCATTTCTTTAATACATTATCAAGAACTATCTAATACAATAACGTTAAACCAGAACAATAACAGAAAATAACACTGATAAATAAATAGGCGCAAAGCCACAACGAATGTTCAAAATGACCTCCCTCAGACGTGATACAAGATTCAACTGTTCGCCTCATTGATTGTCGTATTCGCGCGAATATTCCTGGTGTATTTCTTATTGTCTCACAGCCGGCTATAATTCTATTCCTCAGGTCTTCAGCATTTCCGACGGGAGTGGAATGAACTTATGACCTAAGAAAACCCCAAACGCAAGAATCTGGAGGATTTGAATCCGGAGATCTAGCAGGCCAATGTTCCGTACCTCCCCTACCTACCCAACGATTTGGATATACTGTATCTAAGTGATTACGTACAATAATGATAAAATGGACTGGTGCACCATCATGCATGAACCAGAAGTGTTGTCTCAGCTACAGAGGAATTTCTTCAAGAAGAACAGGTAACTCTTCCTGTAGGAAATTAAGGTAAGAGTAGCCTGATAGTCGTTGTGGGAAGAAATATGGACCGATTAAATGATCATCAAGTTCCCCAAGCCATACATTTACTGAAAACTGATGCTGAAAATGAGCTTCAAAGATTCCATGTGGATTTTCCTCAGCCCAGAGGTGATTGTTATGGAAATTTCGTATACACTGCCGTCCAAAATTAGCCTCGTCAGTAAACAAAACGCCATTTAAAAATTTTTTGAATTTGAGCGATTTGATGAAGAATCCAATGACAAAAAACTAGGCGCGGAAAGAAGTATCTAGGTAGTAGAGCTTTCACACGTTGAATTTGAAACACAGTGAAGTTGCTTACATTCAGTATGTTGGCAATTTTTCGAGTACTTGTTTCAGGTGACTCCGCAATCAACTCGAGAACTGCTTCTTGTAGTTGCACATTTCGTACTTCTCGAGGGCACCCGCAGTCAGTCGTTCGTTTCTTAAATGTACCAATTTCGCGCAAACGTTGGTGGAGACGAGCAAATATTGTGTCCTGGATACAACTCAGCATACAATCGTCGAGCTTGCCGACGATTTCCATTACTTCGACCATAGACAAAAAGCATGTCTGACAATTCCGCATTTGTAAAATTTTTCATTCTTTTCGATAAAAGAAAAATTAATTACTTATTATCATTAATGTTATACCAAACCAAAAGCTCAAAAATAAAGAAAGGCTAATTTGATATTTCGTTGAAATATTCGTATTTAACAGAATGTTGACAGTAGCCTACTAGCATCGCTACTAGATAATGTATTGAAGTAATGACAAATACGCGTTAGAATGTTTTATTTTTTTGCACAAAAACGGCAACCCATACAGAAAAAAGCCAAAATAATTCTGAACGAGGAATTCAAAAACGGGTTTTTATTTGAAATATCTCAGTGGCGTACCATTTTTTTCTTCAAAAAACATTGAGATCATCACCCGTATGCGCACCAATGATGAACATAAAATTCTTGATTTCATGTCAAAAAATGCGCAAACTCATTGAATTTCATTCGCATATCTCGACCTCTTTCAGAGCAATAAATAAATAGTCAGTTTTTAATGAAAACTTCAACACCCCGTATCTAGGAAAACAAAGCATTTGCGGACAAAAGTCATATAGCAAACTGTCAATAGTTTTTCATGCAGAATCACCCCCGGAAGTTTGTCGCACTTAGTCACTAACACCCTGTATATTTTTTGAATTCATTAGCGTAAATAAAAAATCTGATTCCAGATTCTTTCGATCTAGAATTATTTCAGGTATTTTTGGTAAGAAACAAAAATTTGCAAATGTTCAGTCCAGGGTTCTTCACACTTACGAAAAATGGGATAGGAAGATAGGTCGTATTGGTCTATATTTGACAGAACTCGTGTCCGCAATTTCTCAAGTCGAGTTCGTATTTAATTGGGAAGGTAATAAGATAAGAAGAATGAGATCAATATATTGATTAATATGTGGATTTCTCACCACAATCTAGTTAATTTGATTGAATAATAATTCGGAGGATGAATCTAAGATATTTGATGTTTCTCATCTTGCATACATTTTAGTACTACTCTTTATGAACAAATAAGGGATACAATTACACCAGACCGTAAATACGTCGTCACGCAGATAGGCGACCGCTGCCCCATGGAGACTGGAGGAGAAACAGTTCACCCACTGAAGGAAACCATAACCGTAAAAAACTGGTCAATTCATTTGGACTTTTAAAAATAAAAAATTTGTACGTGGCACAAATCATATATGAATAGAAAACATTAATTCAAGTTCAAGGAATTTGTAATTACTGCTGGGGAATTAACCAAACTATACTCTGTTTTCTAATGTGAGAGAGTGATTAAATGTGAATTTGCAATGACTGAACCCATTGAACAGGGTGGACAACTTGAAAGTTGTATTGTGAACTTGCAATGATAATTTTTAAAAATTTCGTGTTTTAGTTATTTGAAACGTACATATCCCGAATCGGTCTTAAATTGGGGTCACCTTGATTTGCATAACAAGAGAAGTTTCCTGAATGGAATTTATGTGACAACGGTGTAACTATAGCAATTTTTTCGGATTTTTTTGAGTGGTAGCTGGCATTATCCATGACTAACAGACCCGGGAGGAATAAGATCTAGCTTTTGCTGGAAGTATTCATCAAAAACATCAGTATTCATGTCTTCATGATAGTCTCCAGTCCGTATTGACCCATCTTAGTTTTTCATTAGCCATCCAATGATATCAACTTTAGATTTAACCACTTACGTCTATGGAATACGGCGAAGACGACTCGGTTTTACACTTCAATAATGATTCATTACTCTATCACATTAGGAAACAGAGTATAATTCAGCTTCTGGACTTTGTTTCGAATCGTGAACAGGATTTTTTTATTAAGTTACACCAAAAAAGTGGCGCTTGTCAAATCTCTACCTGAATTCTCATTTTCTCGTCTCATCGCAAAGATCGATATACATTCATAGGGTGATTTTGAACAAATAATACATTTAATAAAAAAATAACACAATGAAAAATTGGAACGTGCCTCAATACATTAAGACTTACCTCTTCATTTGGATCAGATATTTGTGGAAGGATAAAGTTTCGGTGGTATCCTTATGACATCTTGTTACGGAACACTCAGCAGTGATGGTTAAGTTATTTATCTATTTCGTGTACAACCCATCAGTGAATGGGTAAAGAATTATTCTTATTATTATCAGATCATCCTCTAATCACCTAACCCAAAGAAATCATTATTCTTCATTTGACATAGCAGTGATGGTTGACTTATTTCTCTATTTTGTGTCCCAGCCATCAGTGAATCACTATTTTGATTCGAAAAGGACATTTCTTCGCCAATGGCTGAAATTCAAAATACGTTTTCTGCACAATTGGGGGCTTCCAATGGTACCAAACTTTGTTACAACTGTTGTTATAATGTATAAATGCTTCGTATCAACAACTTCAACTTCCTGTATCTTGGAAACATGATAATTCGGGGCATTTATTTATATGATCAAAGCTCGTTATTTCAATCACAGAATATGGTGGTAGTCCACGTCAGATCCTGTTTATATAATTTTGATTCAAAATTTGGGTTAATCTCGTGCCTACTCTTCAGTAGGGACAGTACTCTGAGAATTGATGGTGAATTTCATTGGAGACAAATAAGCTGAATTCGATGATTCTCTATTGGTCTAGCGAGTTTTCGAATTCTTAGCAAAATGGTATATGAAACAATAACTTTCCTCTTCCATTGCCCAGAAGTATGCTTTTATAAGTCTGTACAAAATGCCTTCCTTTTATTATATCCACATCAGAAGTACCTTGTGATAAATTGGATTATTTACTGACATGCTTTTCACTAGGTAGCCCTACTGGCGTATTGGTAGGCATATTAGGAAGTGGTTACATAGCATCGAGTTGGTATGGATGGCCAATGGTATTTTTTGTATTCTATTCCACAATGATGTTATGGTGCTTCCTTTTCGCTTATTTTGGAAGCAATAGTCCTGCCGTTCATCCGAAGATAACCAATGAGGAGAGATTATACATAGAAAGTAGTCTCAATCAAGAAGAATACTCAGAGGTATGTTGATTCCTATGAGTGAAAGCGAATGCTTAGCAGCGAAGCAGAAATATAATAACCAATCCAATTGTTACCACTAGTATATGGTTTCGAGTTTTTGCCCCTCATCATGACAGGGTAGCTCATGCAGACAACAACTAATGCCTGCAAACCTGAATGGACTGATCAATATATCTCTACTTCAAAGCTCTGGCTAAGGAAAAACTGGCATGTGAATAAATCCATTCGAGGTCGAAGGTAGAAATTTGTAATAAACAGTTCAATGAGATTTATCTGCACGCCAATTGTGAGCATATTATACTGAATTATTATGTCCCTACTGTGCTAATCTAGAATTCTCCGGTGTTTTCATTAGGAAGGATGTTAGGGAATCAGACAGAAGAATTTGCGTAGGGTTGACCACTGTGTGCTGATGTAGCCTCAAGCCAGAATAGCCCATAAAAGTCTGACCAGCAAGTGAAATGAAAATATTCGTTGTAGCAGAACAGCAATCATTATTTTTTCCGAGTTTTTTATTCATAACCCATTGGTACGATGGATAGAGTGATTATCTTGGGTGTAAACTTCTGATATTCCTTTTTTCGGTCGTGTTGGCGATCCACTTGATGGGATGGGCGGTTCTCCAGAGTCAAACTGTCAAGGAAGCGACTCGTAGTATCTTCAACGTTTGCATTTTGTACTTCGTGAAAGGAGCCATCCGGTCTTAAAGATCTCTTGAGAGGATCTCAAGGATTCTAATGTTGGCATATACTTCCAATTATACCCTGACGAATTCATCTTTCGATTTTCCCCATTTTTTTGTTAGAGCTATTTTATGTATATCCCAACAGTGAGTCTGAAAAGTTCGACTGATGAGACGCCAAATTAGGAAGGGTTGGTACTATTGTATAAACTCTTAATATCCATTGTAATCCTCCTCATTTTCTCAGAATTCTGATTTTCTCATTTCCTGAAAAATTGAATATATTTGTATGAATTTGCTAATTAATTTCTGAAGAACTAGTTTTGATTCAGTCATATTCAAAATATACCATGATCAATTTTTTTCATGATCTTCACTGATATATGAAGTTAAAGAACTATGATTATGCAATTATATGGATTATCAGGTTGTTTCATCCATGAAAACTATGTTTCGTTATCTTGCATAACTATGGTTTTCTCCGATATATATTCAATGTATCCATATTCACCAACTAATTGTCAATCTGAAATAAATATATTATTTGGAATTTCCCCGCCTTCCATTCCTCCAATAATAAATTATTTGAACTGACCAGCAGTAACTTCCACCTGAATTGATCGAATCATCATGAAAAAACTTTTTTAAGACAAGCTTTCATTCAAATGCACTAAAAGTAGAAAATAATTGCTTTTTACTTTTTAGCGCATTTGAATAAAAGCTTGTATTTAAAAAGTTTTTTCATTAATTATTTTATTTTGTGCATTTTAGTACTTAACTACGCCGTAATCTATTCATTTTTGCATAATCTAAAGCATCAGGCATTTTTTCCTGTAAGTTCTGAGCTATCTAATCCTTCAATGAGGAGACCATCTAAATATTAACTCATCCGCCACCTTGCAGTTGCCATCTTCAATTCATGAATTCCAATAATCTTCGACTAAATTCATAATCTCCGACCCCAAGAACCCCGACATACCAATTTTAAATCAAATCAGGCCAAAACTCGTCCGTCATCTTGAATTTGTGAATTTTGATGGAAGAATCATATTCTCCGACTCCGAAAACCTCCACATACCAATTTTTAATAGAATCGGACCATAAACACAGAGATCATCGGCCATCATTTTGATGTTATGAATTTTGGAGAATTCATAATCCTCGACCCTGAAAACCCCCACATACCAATTTTGAATCGATCGACCATAAACATAAATCTCGTCCGCCATCTTGGAGCGCCATTTTGTTTTTTTCTCTAGCAAAAATTCGATTCGGCGCCATTTCAATCTTATAAATTTTGACAAAAATTCATAATCTCCGACTCTAAAAACCCCCACATACAAATTTTCATTAGAATCGGACCATAATCAAAAACTCCTCCACCATCTTGAATTTATGAATTTTGTCAATCATAATGTCTGACCCCGAAAACCCCCACATATCAATTTTGAATCGAATCGGACCATAATTACAAAACTTGTCCACCATCTTAAATTTTTTGAATTTTGACAAAAAATTCACAAAACTCGTTCCCGAAAACCCCCACATCCCAATTTTGAATCGAATCGGACCTTATTTAATTTACAAGATAACGGCCTTACCATTTTGTTTTATTTTTAAATTTCAATTTTATGAATTTTGACAGAAAATTAATAAACTCCGACATACAAATTTTGAATAGAATTGGACCATAATCACAAAACTCCTCCGCCATTTTGAGCCGCATCCTAAATTTATAATTTTTGAAAAAAAAACGAATTCTGACTCCGAAAACCCCCACATATCAATTTTGAATGAATCGGACCATAATAACAAAATTAATTGTACCATAATCACAAAATTGTCCGTCATCTTGAAGCCGCCATCTCAGAGCCGCCATTTCGAATTCATGAATTTTGACAAAAAAATCATCATCTCCGACCCCGAAAACCCCCACATACCAATTTTGAATCGAATCGCCGTTTTGGAGCCTCCATCTTGAATTCATGGATTTGTCAAAAAATGCATGATTCCGCCCCGAAAATTCTCACATACAATTTTGAATCGATCGGACCATAATCACAAAACTGTCCGTCATCTTGGAGCCGCCATCTTAAATTTATGAATTTTGACGGAAAATTTCTAATCTCCGACCCCGAAAACCCCTACATACCATCTTTGAATCGAATCGGACCATAATTACAGATCTCGTCAGCCATTTTGGACCCGTCATTTTGTTTTTTTTCCAAAGAAAAATTGCATAGAGCATTGTCACCGAAATTATGAACATATACCAAATTTCAACTCAATCGGATATCGGCAAGGGCTCCAAAAATTGACAGAACGAACGAATGACATACGAACGAAGCAAATAAAACCTTGTAAATAAGGTTATCTATCATCTGAGGAAAACTATAGGTCACTTATTGAGCTTCGTATTTGAAAGAAACTGAAGACCAACTCATATAGGACATTTCTCTTCATAACGGATGTGAACCGGGCTACAGGTGGTCAGCCTTAGTGGAGTGTTTAATATTTATCCACTTCGCAACAAACATATGCAAATTAACCTTGTTGGACTTTGCACGATTATCCATCGGATGTAATCCAACCTCCGTCGAGGCATTAGCTGGGAAAGTAATTGTTTTTTTTATGGATATTCGACCAACAGGTATTTGTTGTTGGCTGTCTTGAGGAATTAGACGTTTTTCATTTTGAATGAAAGACAAAAAATTTCAATAAGTAATGAAAAATATTTCCCAGTTCTAGTATTACTTCAAAGTCTCCTCTTGAAATAATCACAGTTGTTTATCAGCGTACTCAATTTGTTTTCAACTTTGGGGAATTAAACGAATGATTATACTCTTGTATTTTTGTAAATGTTATGAATTTTTTAAAACTACATTTTCTCAGATCCAGAGCTCTTTCGGAAATTATGGTACATTGAAGTGAATCTCATTGGATATTCGATAATCCGCACTACATGTGTTTTTTTTCAGAATTTACCTACACCTTGGAAAAAAATCCTCACATCTGTTCCATTTTGGGCTTTGATAATCACCCAGACGGGCTATTCTTGGGGCTACTGGACTCTTATGGCAGATATTCCTATGTTTATGAATTACGTGATGAAATTCAATCTTGAATCTGTGAGTTTTTTCATATAAATATATTCACATAGATATATGAATTCAATTGAAAAATCATTCTTATGAGACGGGTTCAATCTCCCAATTAATTTTTGTTATGATGCTCATATATCACTAAAATACTCAAATTAAGTAAACCATTGCCTTTTTTCACAGAATGGTGTAGTTTCTTCCCTGCCTTACCTCCTACAATGGATTTCAGCGTTTTTCTTCAGTGTTTTGTCGGACTTGCTGATCAATAAGCAAATCTGTTCCACTGGAACAACAAGAAAATTGATGAATATGATTGGTGAGCCCTACGCCTAATAATAATGTCATATTCTTCCTGGTATTTCTTGATACATGTCGGTTATACCAGGGAAATTGTAAAAAATTACGTTTATAAAATTTAGGAAATGAAATAAAAAAATTGATTAAATTATTACATCATCATTCTCTAGGGACAAGATAAGTTTGAGTCTCACCTAGAATTGATATCGTTATTAGGTTTTAAGGTTTTCATTTGAAAAATAAATTTAAAAAAAACCTTTTAAAAATAAGGTTTTATTCAAATGCACTGAAAAGTGAAAAATAATTGCTCTCTATGTGGGACGTAGGCTATTCCGTGAGTAATAGATTCAAAAGCTTGCCGCCCAAAGTTCTCAGTTTGAATACAAAAGCGACAATCTTTTGATTCTATAACTTACGGAATAACCTACGTCACATACAAAGCAATCATTTTTTTCTTTTGAGTGCATTTGAAAAAAGCTTGTCTTTCAAAAAAATTTTTATTGATTATTTTATTTTGTGCTTTTTAGTACTTAAGTACGTCTTTATCTATGCATTTTTGTTAAAGCATCGTTATTATGAGGCCTTTTTTCCTGTAAGTTCTGAGGTATCTAGTCCTTCAATGAGGAGACCAGCTAAAGATGAACTCATTCGCCATCTTGCAGTTGCCATTTTCAATTTACGAATTTCAACTGAAATCAATAATCTTCGACTAAATTCATAATCTACGACCCCAAAAACCCCGACATACCAATTTTGAATCGAATCGGGCTATAATCACAAAACTCATCCGCCATCTTGAATTTGTGAAGTTTGATAGAAAATTCATAATCTCCGACCCCGAAAATCCCCACATACCAATTTTGAATGGAATCGGACCATAAACCCAGAGATCATTGGCCATTTTGGAGGCGTCATTTTATTTTATATAATCTTCGGCCCTGAAAACTCCCAAATACCAATTTTGAATCGAGTCGGACCATAAACCTATCCGCCATCTTGAAGCGCAATTTTTTTTTCTCTAACATGAATTCCATGACCCGCCATTTCAATTTCATAAATTTTCACAAAAAATTCATAATCTCCGAATCCGAAAACCCCCACATACCAATTTTGAATCGAATCGGACCATAATTACAAAACTTGTCCGCCATCTTGGAGCCGCCATCTTGAATTTTAGAATTTTGACAAAAAATGCAAAATCTTCGTCCCCGAAAACCCTAACATACCAATTTTGAATCGAATCGTACCATAATCACAGAACTTGTCCGTCATATTGGAGCCGCCATCTTGAACTAATGAATTTTGACAAAAAATTCATAATCTCCGACACCGAAAACCCACACATACCAATTTTGAATCGAATCGGACCATAATCACAAAACTCGTCCGCATTATTGGAGCCGCCATTCTGAATTTATATATTTCGACAGAAAATTCATAATCTCCCTACATAAGATCCCTACATACCAATTTTGAATCAAATCAAACCATAATTACAAATCTCGTCTGCCATTTTGGAGCCGCCATTTTGTTTTGTTCTCTCATAAAAATTGCCTAATGAACCGGAATTATGAACACCAGCCAAATTTCACCTCAATCGGATGTCGGCAAGATCTCCAAAAATGGATTACACATTTTGGACCGGAAAGAATGACAGAACGAAAAGTCTGTTTAGAAAAATAATAAAAAAAGCTTTATTCTTTCATAAAAAATAACTTGTATTCATAAGAAATCTTTAACATTCTTCCTAACCTAGCTCAACATAGTTAACTGCATAAAATCAAAACATTAAAAACAAAAAATAATATCTTCATTTCAACACCTTGGACAGTTCAAGTCCATGGTGATGATGTCCATGGAGATGATGAAACATAGTATTTCTAGCATTTTTCAAGTAAATACAATTCTCTAAAAAACATGTGCCTTCTTGAACCTAATATCATCTTAATTTTACGTTTACTAGCCATTTATACCAAAACACTACTTGCCAGAAAGATACATGGAGTTGATGTATTAAAAAAATACGTACCTCATTAAACACTTGTTTTCCTCGAAAAAGTTTAAACAATGCGTGTGCTTTGCCTCCAATGCTGATGGGGAACTGAGGTGTATGGCGAATCTATGTCTAATATTAGTATACTTCTGTAGACTCCTCTGATTGATTTATGGTAAAAACCAGGATGGTCCATGGTGATGATGACATTTTTGGTAACAGAGTAAAAGAGGCACATATTTGCTAAATTCTGATTTATTTAAAAATATTTTTATGTTCAGAAATTGCCTAACATGTATTCTACCAAAGGCAAGAATAATTTAAACTTGAAATTTATGCTTGTACAGTTTATGTGAATGCAGTGAACTTGTGTGGGTTACAGTCCATGGTGATGATAAAAAGGAGTAACATTTTTTTTTTCTAAAAAATTATTGTTAGCAGCATAGAAAAATATTATTACAATTTTTGAATCTGAAATCGATTATTTAAGTTTTGATATATTCGCTAATTACAGAAAATTCAACTATTCCGCTGGAATCATGCGATTTTCGGTAACAGTCGATAATTCGAAGTCAAAACCAAAGATATAAATGGGTGGATATAGGGTATAAATAACAAATAATGAATTTGACTCAAGAATAGACAAGCGCTCGTTTAGAACCGTGGCTGTTTGATTGGTAGAATAACTGTCAATAATCACTTACAAATACGAATGGCAGCGTGGACACGTGGACAAAATTCAAGTAGTCGGTTTCTGTATGATTCTCATGTATTTTGGGGTGCTTGATCTGATTTTGAAATTTGCTTACGAAATTTCCTAAAGCATTCCGATATATTAGCGAAAAATAGCGGAATTTTCGCACCATATCAATTTTTTGCTCCGAAACTATGCACTTAATCAGAAATACCATTCCATACAAAGTTGAGGTGGACAATATTCACTATGAATATTATCCATAATTTTTTAATGTAGGACCAACAGTTGAGGAGATAGATATTCATATACATATACACTTCCTATAGAATATTCCAAGAAAACTCCCAGTTATACTCCAGAATAGTTATTTCCCTTTAAATGGGGATGCTACATGTTTTGGACCTATCAAGGTCCATCATCAGCCAAAAACCGGAGACCAATATCCTAAAGGGGGGGATTATATCAATGCATGGATCATTATAAAAATTAAAATAAAAAATCCAGCCAAATATGAGTTTGTTACTCACTTGGGATTCGAAAGTAGAATATAGAAACAGTTTGAAATATTATAAAAAATGTTTGAGTCTTCCATATTTGTTATAACTGAATATAAAAATATAAAAATAGAACAACAGTAAACACAAAGGCATGTCGGATACCGTGTCATCAATAAATAATCCGACATATCGAGCAACTGTATGCATGACAAAAAGAAACATTCGATAAATATCGACGGGATTTGTTGTTATTAAATATACAGTATCTCACTTCTGAACGTGTATTTTGAAAGAGAGGATGTAAAACATAAATACAAAGCGATATTTTGAAATAAAGATGACACCTAGCTGAGAAGGTCAAAAATACAAGGAAGGAACCAAAGTGATATCAAAGTTCAACAGGTGGCATACTGTAAATTTTATAAAATAAAGTTGGAAATTAGAAAATAGGGTATTTTATTTATTGAAAACAAAGGGGTTGTAGAAACTAATACAACTAAAATTGAACTGGTCATTCAACGAAGTAACATCACTATTACTGATGCAGGAGTTGATTTCGAAAATTTCAAAAAGATGAAGTTTATGCTTTTATCACGGAGATGTAGGACTTTTAGGACCTTATCAATTTGAAAATTGTGTTCGGAGTTAATTATGTGATTAGCACATGAGCTTTTTGTGTTGATTTGGAGAATTTTGGATCATGATGTTTTTCAATAATTTTGACATGTTCCATGACTCTGGTAATTATCTTTTTTCCACTCTGACCGATACATTGGGCACTGCAAGTTGGGAATGAACAAGAAATCGAGTAAACTCCAGACCTGTTATATAAAGGAATGTTGTCTTTAGTGTTACAAAATGTTTTGAATAGGGTGTGACAACTGTAAAATGAGATGATAATATCTTTACTGTATCTAATCAAAACGTTTCCAATCAAAACTAAACTTTGCTCCGGAAAGGAAGTGAAGTGAATGAGGAATTCTGAAATCTACCAGAAAGAGAAGAACTAAGAGGAGATTCAAAGATTTGGTCTTTTGTCGGTGAAAAAGTCTGTTCAGGAGGTGTGGAGAATAGCCGTTGTTGAAAACTATCTGTTTGATGATACTCCTTATTGAAATTGTCATCTGATATCAGAATAGTGAAAATTCTGTCAAGTAGGGAGTTTGTGAACATTAGGGAGGCAACGGGAGAATGGGAAATAAATGGAAAAATCAAAGTTGTTGTTTGATTTGTTATAAGTAGATCCATGAACGCTAAGGAATTGTTGTTCTCTAATTCCATGGTGATTTCGATAGGAAGCCTAAGGAGTTGAGGAAGTTCAAAAGTGAGCTGAATCGGTCGTCAAACAAAACAATATAGTCGCCACAAATACCAAAAAAATATTTCATTCAATTGTTGAACATGTGCAAGTTGTTTTGGTCTCATGATTATTTATGCAAGTGGAGGTGAGATGTTAGAACTCCTAGCTATTACCTGTATTTTGTTTAAAAAATTCTGAAATGATTTAAAAGATGTTCTGACTGAGGACTGCGTCCAATAGTGTGCCTATACGAGAAACGATGGACTTTTTTCGAAAATTATTTTCTATAGAGTTCATGTAAAGTCGTTAGTATGCGAGAAGGCCATTAGAACGCTCGGACCTGGGGGCGTATTTCGGTCGTAGCCATTAAGGAAAACTCTGTTTATCCTTTTCACTCATTTGATTTGTATAATTAACCTATATTGATAAAAACTAGAATATATATACTAATTATAGGCTTTTTTGTATTCTGTGGGGTACGAAGGCCATAAAAATTGATTGTACTGTATGCTAGAATTAACTTACTATTTTATGATAAATATTAATGGAATTATGTTACGTCGCTACATCGCCGTTTGGTGGGAGGCTGGTACCCTGAAGGATCCGGTTCTGGATATGTTGGTGCAGGTGGAGCAGACGATGGTTGCTCCTGGGTGCCCTCATCCATATCCACATCTCCTATCTGGTGGTCTGAAAAAAAAATGCATGAACATTACCACAGGCAAGGTTACCAACCTGGGAAAATGGGTTCAAGTACAACCGTATTAATGTGGGATTGTTGTAAATGTTAAGAGTGGTTATAGATAATGCCTATAAGTGATGTTTTGATAGATGACACGTCATCAACATTGGGATCATCAAGATCCTGGTCATCCTTCCAAATCGTAATGCATGAGGTTGCTGCAGTTTCCCTTCACAATCCGCATCCACATTCGTGCAAAACAGGCCAGTTTTCTCGCAGCCGCAGTTCTTCATGCAGGACTTGCGGCACCTGCACGACACAAGATGGAGGAGGTGTAGGAATGGGCTGTAGGCCGTTGAGAGTGTTCCTCAGGTATCGTCGGGAAGGTCTCCTCCTCCAGCCACAGTTGCACCTGCAGATATACTCGCAATTAATGTTAGCGAGCGGCAGAACGTGTTGAGCCGTTTGATGCCGACTTCTTGTATCTCATCTCACTCAATGACATAGGTTGTTTCTCAGATGAGTACAAGGCTGTCAAAACATTTCTCCAGATTTCATGAGGTCCTCTCAATCTTCCTTAGGATCTTTGAACTCTTCAAGGTGGTCTCTTATGTTAGGGTGATTGTTGAGCGTCTTGAGGGGTTTTGTTTTCCCTTGCCCGAATAAGGCAAGCGTTGTGTCACACGCGGTACAGCATGCGAAAAGAATATCTGCTCAACCAGGTGATGATTGATGGTGGTGCTGGGATGGTACAGCTTGCTGGTTACTTTCCCTTTTCCAGGTTCGGAAGAACACGTTGGTAGAAGCCTGTTACCCAACTAAGAGGACTAGGAGGTCGACATCCTCGCCCACGTCAGTATCAATCGAATATTTGCATAACTTAATAGTTATTTATGTAATGAGTGCAAAAAGTGTTTATTGCACTCGACGTGAAGTTGTCCGACGAGGCCGTCAGACAGAGTTGTGTATGTATGTGAAAATGCTGCTACATGCTCCGCCGTGCTGCGCTGCGAGGCGCTGCTCGATGCTGCTAAGGTGGGAAAGGGCCTTAATAGTTCCGAGCGTTTCAAAACTTCTCCGCGTTATTTATTCCCTTCAAATTTTGTTAATGAAACACATTTTTACATGCAATGCGTTCTTACAATGTGTTTCAAACACTGAACGGTTTTAACAACTTTGCGCTCACTCAGCATAATAGAGTTCAAAAGAGTTTTTTTATGCATTTTCCTCACTTAACCTTCTGCAATTGCATATACAGGGTGTTGCCAAATAAGAGCGAAAGTTTTGAGGGAGTGATTCCTTCTCGAAAATCAAAGATAATTCATGTGAACCTTTTCTTGAAAAGTTACACGCTCCCAAAAATGAGAAAAAAAAATGCTTGAAATTGCCGAAGAGATGGAGGAATGGCATTTTGTGGGCATATTCTACCAATAAAGAGGCTACATATGAATATTTTTTTAATTTTGTTGTGATCTTTTAAAGGGGTGAAACATGCAACCCCTATTCCGTTTTTCACCAGAACTTCTTAACGAAACAAAATTTTCAATTTCAATGCTTTGAAAAGAACGATCCATTACGAAACTTTTCGAACTCCTGTGTTGTGCCCGTAAAAGCAATATTTTCCTGGAAGATAAATGCCATATGGAGTGGAATAAATAGAAAAATCGAATTAAACGGTTTTCTTCACATAAAAGATTCAATATAAATTGAACCAGAAAATGGTAGATCTCAGGTGAAAAACAACTACTTTCCTGGCAATACCACGCAGAACGTTGAATGATATTCACCTGAAAATCCATGCATACCTCCATATAAATGGACATTGAATGCAAATGTTTCTTTCTGATAAGCTCGATTATGTTTAATTTATGTCGTGCTCACCTAACAATCCGCATACCGGTTTCAGGCTTTTTTGGCCCCTTGGAACTAGTTGTTTTTCACCTGAGATCTACCATTTTCTGGTTCAATTTATATTGAATCTTTTATGTGAAGAAAACCGTTTAATTCGATTTTTCTATTTATTCCACTTCACATGGCGTTTATCTTTCACTATATGCTAGTAGGGCTTGCCACTCCTACTGAGAAGGAATCTTTTATTTAGATACCTATCGAGGTGGCAGATTTTCGGAGTGTTTCTTTCTGTCACTAGGTACCACCAGTTGAAAGTTTTCTTTTCCGGCGTACCTATAGGTGTTACAGACTCGATGATGGTTTTGGTTATGTTGTGTCTCGCTTCAGCCAGAGCTCTTCGGACCTTTGGCTGGTTGACTACTCCGTACTGATGAGGGCCAAAAAAGCCTGAAACCGGTATGCGGATTGTTAGGTAAACACGACATAAATTAAACATAATCGAGCTTAACAGAAAGAAACATTTGCATTCAATGTCCATTTATATGGAGGTATGCATGGATTTTCAGGTGAATATCATTCAACGTTCTGCGTGGTATTGCCAGGAAAGTAGTTGTTTTCACCTGAGATCTACCATTTTCTGGTTCAATTTATATTGAATCTTTTATGTGAAGAAAACCGTTTAATTCGATTTTTCTATTTATTCCACTTCACATGGCGTTTATCTTTCACTAAATGCTAGTCGGGCTTGCCACTCCTACTGAGAAGGAATCTTTTATTTAGAAACCTATCGAGGTGGGAGATTTTCGGAGTGTTTCTTTCTGTCACTAGGTACCGCCAGTTAAAAGTTTTCTTTTCCGGCGTACCTATAGGTGTTATATACTCGATGATGGTTTTGGTTATGTTGTGTCTCGCTCCAGCCAGAGCTCTTCGGACCTTTGGCTGGTTGACAACTCCGTACTGATGAGGGCCAAAAAGCCTGAAACCGGTATGCGGATTGTAAGGTGAACACGACATGAATTAAACATAATCGAGCTTATCAGAAAGAAACATTTGCATTCAATGTCCATTTATATGGAGGTATGCATGGATTTTCAGGTGAATATCATTCAACGTTCTGCGTGGTATTTGCCAGGGAAGTAGTTGTTTTTCACCTGAGATCTACCATTTTCTGGTTCAATTTATATTGAATCTTTCATATGAAGAAAACCATTTAATTCGATTTTTCTATTCATTCCACTCCACATGGCGTTTATCTCTCACTACATGCTAGTCGGGCTTGCCACTCCTACTGAGAAGGAATCTTTTATTTAGAAACCTATCGAGGTGGGAGATTTTCGGAGTGTTCCTTCCTGTCACTAGGTACCGCCAGTTAAAAGTTTTCTTTTCCGGCGTACCTATAGGTGTTATAGACTCGATGATGGTGTTGGTTATGTTGTGTCTGGCTTCAGCCAGAGCTCTTCGGACCTTTGGCTGGTTGACTACTCCGTACTGATGAGGGCAAAAAAGCCTGAAACCGGTATGCGGATTGTTAGGTGAACACGACATAAATTAAATGAAATCGAGCTTAGGTGAATTTAATACCGTTCTGTGGTATTTGCCAGGAAAGTAGTTGTTTTTCACCTGAGATCTAAATTTGTCCATTCATATGGAGGTATGCATGGATTTTCAGGTGAATATCATTCAACGTTCTGCGTGGTATTTGCCAGGAAAGTAGTTGTTTTTCACCTGAGATCTACCATTTTCTGGTTCAATTTATATTGAATCTTTTATGTGAAGAAAACCGTTTAATTCGATTTTTCCAATATTTTCCTAATAAAAAAAACAATTCAACATTGTGCATGAACGGATCTTCTGTAAATGGAATCGAAAAAATCTAGTAGGTGGCTGTCACGTTTTGTTTGCACAACTTGTGACTTCAATCGTAGTATTTTAAAATCGAAAAAATGGCTATCAAGTCGCTTTGATTTCTATGTGGTAGTTGAAAATTCAATTGTGTCTTTTGAATCTTCAATATGAATAATTACACTTACGCTGAAATGGTCGATATGCATTTTATGTGATACCTCATCACACAATTTTTGCACGTCTCCACCAACGTCTCTGTGAAAGAGGGTCTTTGCAAAAACGAACAACTATTGTGGTCGTCCACGAGTAATAAGAACGGTGGCACTGGAAGGAAAGGTTCCCAATATGATTCAAAATTGTCCGGAATTGAGTAAAAGACGAATTGCACACTTGGTGTTGGCTGTAAACTAATCTGGAGAATTTAAAAGGATCACCAATTGTATCCTTAACATATTCAACGAGTCAGGCACTTTTGCCGCAAGATTTTCCCCATCGAGTAGACTTTTGTCAATGGAGTCTTCAAATGATTACCCAAAATGCTCAATTCATAGAAAACGTAATATTCACTGACGAATCCAACATTTCATAGCAAGGGATCACAAATTTCCATAACAATCATCGTTGGGCCCAAGATAACCCATAATCAATTCAAGGAGGTCGGTATCAATATGAATTTGGGTCGGAATTATTGGCGAAAATATTATTGGACCGTTTTTTCCACCGTTGAGACTAACTGGTGCAACCTATACAAATTTTCTCCAGGAGCAGCTTCCCATTTTACTTGAAAATATTCCACTAGCTATTCGACCACGAATGTGGTTTATGCACGATGGTGCGCCTGTCCATTTCAGCATAACTGCTCGTCAGTACTTGGACGACGTGTATCCAAATCGTTGGATAGGCAGAGCAGGACCTCAACCTTGGCCTCCCAGATCTCCAGACTTAAACCTCCTGGACTTCTGCATCTGGAGTCACCTGAAGTCCTTGGTTCATACGACCCATATTGAATCAGTGAATGATTTGAAGAATCGCATCATTGAAGCCTGCGAGACAATCCAAACCACACCATGAATATTTCAACGTTTGCGCTAGTCTATGAGACGAAGACTTGATTCCTGTCTGATAGTTGGAGGTGGTCATCTCGAGCAGTTTTTATAACTCCGTTCCGTTTGATCTTGTTGCCTTTTTCTTTGTTGTAAAACACATAATTTTGTTTTGTTTGTATTTTTAATTCGATATTCCATTAAAACAAAATATGGTACTGGTACATGCCTACATTAAAACTCAAAACAAGCGGAATAATTTTAAAATACTACGATTGGAGTCAAAAGTTGTGCAAACAAAACGTGACAGCCACCCACTAGATTTTTTCGATTCCATATACAGAAGATCCGGCCATGCCCAATGTTGTATTCCATTCTTTTATTAGGAAACTATTGCTTTTACGGACACAACACAAGAATCTGAGAAGTTTTCCAATGAATCGTTCTTTTGAACACATATTAAATTAAAAAAGTTTTTTCGTTATGAAATTCTGGTAAAAAATGGAATAGGAGTTGCATGTTTCATCCCTTTAAAAGATCACAACAAAATTAAAAAAATATCCATAGGTAGCCTTCTTATTGCCCACAAAATGCCCTTTCTCCAACTTTTCAGCAACTACTTATTTCTGCAAGCGTGTAACTTTTCAAGGAAAGCCCTAAGAGCTTTTATTTACATGAAAGACTCCCTTTGATCTTCCACAAGGTATCACCCCCTAAAAACTTACGCACTTATTTGGTAACACCCTGAATAGTGGACTAACAATAAACCTAAATGATGAAAAAACAAATTACCCAAACTGCACCTCTTTATTTGAATATTACAAAATTGTTTTCCGTTTTACCACCCTCTGGCAAAATTATAATTTTGTATATACTCATACATCATTTTGCCTTTTGGTAAATTATGTCAGCTTTTCCAAACCATAAATAATGTGGAAATAAATCGCCAGAACTGCACCCTGTCATTAAAATTTGAACAATTTCCTTACAACTTCTGACAACGTTTAACGAGGCAATAATTTTACGCAATTCCTACAGTTGTTAACACAAAATTTCAGAGCTGCACTCAAGGATTGTATTTCATTCAATTTCAAATTCAATTCGAATTCAAAATATATTTATTATCTATTCAGTGCGATACATTTCGTAATTTATTATCAACAATGCATTTCATTAGGCAGTATGAGGTAGCCTTTCGATGTTTTGCGATACCCTCTGTAAAAATAAATTATCTCAAGCTTTTGAGAAAGATCTGTAACTTGATCATAATAGAACAATTGAAATTTACGAATACTACTTCCGTTCGACAAATTGGAGCTATTTCCTGGGAAAAGTACGTCAAAAAACCAGGTTCAGAGAAATTTTCATCAGCCTCCGGCCGCTGCTGAGAAAGTTCTGTTTTGTGTTTCAAGAGGTTGTGTGGGTGAATGTTCTGAGGTGATATGTTTAGATAACGTATATAACTTTTATGGTTGATTTGAGTGTTATAGAAAATTAACAAAAAAATTAAAAATGCGTGACTTAGTCCTAGATCGAATCCGGGTCCTTATAGTTTAAAAATCAAAATCAAATGAAAATCAAAATAGAAATCAGATTTTACAATACCATACATGAAATCTATACAGATATCTCCGCGCAGAAGATACGGAAGGGGTATGTAAAATTTGTTGGGGTTCTGGGAGAAGGTGGGAGAACTCACATCTACTTCGCTATGTTGCCATAGTAAGGAGATGCCAGCTCGAAAAACACTGGAGAGCATCCCTGCTGATGTTAACAGGTGGGCCTGCATTGCCAAATCATTCCCGCTGATAATTGTATTATAATTACACGTTTCCTTCATACAACTACACATGTGTTAGTCTCACAGTAGATACTCAGATAATTCTATATCTTCTAATTGTTTTGGTTGGTCGTGATATTGCGATTAATTCACCAGAGAAATTCAAAATCCAAGAACTGGGTTGAAATATCTGAAAGTTTCAATCTATAGGATTTCAATTATGAACTAGCTTTCCGAATGAAGCAATTCTTCCATGGAAGACCTATGTATAGGGCTTGATGAATGAAACCCCCCTTGTTTCCTAGGGGGATTGTGATACTCTCTAACGCCGGTGATTTCTCGTGTCAGATGACTTTTAGGGAGGAATAATTCATGAAATGTATACGATTTATAAGTTGTTTGATTATTCAGGTATGCTTGGTATGTTCGTTATTTCTCGTAGTGCATCCAATCGGATGTATGTGTCACTGTTAGTGACGATATGGAGCACCTTGTTCTGCATCCTGTCCACTTTCAACAAAATTGATTTGGGCAGGCTGCAGAACAGTGAACAGGCGTACAGTATTGCTGGTCTAACTATACCATAAGACGGAAATAATATTCAGTGACTCATTCTTGGCTTTAGAGTGCCCAAGAGAGACAAGGGAAGAGGAAAAGAAATTCCATTGGCGGAAACAATTCCAGTGTTAATACCTCCGCGAACCGTCGATAAATATCAGTAAATTGCTAACCTCGACCACGAACTTTCGTTAAAATAGAGGCTGATCCAAATGCTCCGTAAGCTCTATTGCACGGGCCGAAATAAATTTGGGTCCGGTGCGTTTGACTTCACTAACTATTGATAACGTCTCATGGTATATTTGCTTAAACAGTGTGTCACTTCTCATGGAAACACCCCCGTATCTTCCGGAATTATTGGAGTAGAATTCTGTTATCCACGATCGGTAGATATACTGGGGGTGAGTCCAAATTTTCTAATGGAATTGACCTGAGTGACATACACTGCGCGCCAGGAGCGATGGTGTAAAATAATAATACTTGAGAAGTAAACCTTTATTCTTGTTAGTACATTGGTACCTGCTTGTCTACTTATTGTATTGACATGTGTCTCCATGATGACCAAAGCTTACATGATTACTTCCCATCCTTCCTTGAATGAAAAGGTTGAACAGAAACAAATGAAAAAAATACAACTAAAAACCAAATTAGGACAACATAAAAAAACAAAATTAGGACAACATGAAAGCAGATTATTCGAACTGAATCATTCATTATTAATTAATGAATTTTGCTGACCATCAATTTAACTCAAAATATAATCATCAAATCTGACAGGTTTCCTAATCGTTCTAGATACCCTTCCTTCAGATCTTCCGGGGCCTTCAGAGCTTTCATCAGATGGTTTACTAAAATCGGAAGATGAGGTTTTAAGTAGTTTTCTGTTTCTTCTCAGTATTTTTCCTGAATCATCTTCCACTATATATGATCTTGGACTTTGATGTTCACCAATCACTGTTCCGGGTTCCCATATCTCATCTTTCCTAATAACGATTTTATCACCTTCTTTCACCTTGGGCAAATTCTTAACTCCTTTCTTGTCATAATAGTACTTCTGAACATGTTGATTCTTTATCAGTTTCCTTCTGACTTCCTCAGTGTTTACCCCTTCCTGTTTTAACAACCCGGAATGAGCTGGTAACTTATCCCGTAATCTTCGGTTATTGAGAAGTTGGCTAGGCGAAAGTCCTATAGATACAATTGGTGAATTCCTATATTCTAGCAGACCCGCATAAAGGTCTTTGCTTTTTCGAAAAATCGATTTTGCGATGCCAACAGCTTTTTGAGCCAAGCCATTTGATTGAGGGTATGTAGGACTTGAAGTGATTGTCCTAAAATGCCATTCACTCGCAAAACTCAGAAATTCGATACTATTGAAAGGCATATTATCAGAACAGAATACATCTGGAATACCTTGTGAACAAAAAATTGCCTTGAGTACTGAAATTATATCCGAGGACCGTTTTGACCTCAATTTACGAATTTCAAGCCACTTACTATAAGCATCTATCACAACCATATAGTCATTGTTCCCATAAAACATTATATCCCCTGCAACTCTTTCTCATGGCCTTGATGGAACCTGGGGTTGTGATAGAGGTTCGTTTGCATTATTTCTGGCGTATCTTCTGCAGACTTTACAAGTTTTAACCAATGAAGCAATTTCACTTGACATTTTAGGCCAATAAAAAACACTTCTTGCTCCAGCTTTGGTTTTATTTTCTCCAAAATGATTTTCATGGAGTAAAGAGATAATTTTTTTTTTCAATGAAGAAGGAACAATAAACTTGTCGTTCACAAAAAGTAGTTTTTCGCCTATAGAAATATCATTACTAATTTTCCTGAAATTTTCTAGCTCAATATCTAATTTTTTCCGTGGCCAACCCTTTTTGGTGAATTCAAACACCTTTCTTAAAATGGCATCTTTTGTGTCTCTGATTGGAACTCTGATTTTCGTTCGTCTGACATTGGAATATATTTGGATGCTAAGTGTACAATTTTGTCTTCATCGTCTATTTCGTTTTCACCAGTTTCTGGCAAGGGGGCTCTAGATAAAAAATCGGCAATATACATAAGCGAACCTTTCAAATATTTCACATTCAGAGAGTATTTTGAAGTTTTCATTCGTATATTTTGAAGTCTACAGGTAAGTTGACTGATATTTCTTTTAAAGATGGATTCAAGAGGTTCATGATCTGTATGAACCGTCACTTCATGTCCATATATATAGAAATGAAATTTTTCACAGGCAAATTTTATACTAAGCATTTCTTTTTCAATCTGGGCATACCGTTTTCCACAGTCTGTCAGACTTCTCGACGCAAATGCAATAGGTTGTCCGTTTTGTAAGAGACAAGAACCCAGACCATTTTGTGATGCATCCGTTTGTATAACCATCGGCTCCTTACTATTAAAATTTTTCAAATTAGATGCTTTTGTTATTATCAGTTTAATTTTATCAACAGTTTTCTTATGTATTTTATCAAATTCAAAAACAGCATCTTTTTTCAATAGATCTCGAAGAGGGGCAGTTATTTGTGATAAATTGGGAATGAATTTCGTTAGATATTTCAAAAACCCCAGGAATCTTTCCAAAGATTTTTTGTCGGATGGATATTCAAGAAATGTAACAGCTTTGATATATTTGTCATCTAACTTGACCTCATTTTTTGAAATTACATGTCCGCAATACCTAACTTGACAAACTTTAAATTGAATTTTGTTTTTATTGAGTTTGACTCCGAATTGTTTTGCCCGTTCTAGAAAATTGATTAGATTTTGATAGTGTTCAAGTTCATTCTTGCCACAGATGACTATATCTCAAAATGAATGGAAACACCCGGTAGATCCCCAAAAATTTCCATGTTTTTCCTCTGAAAAACTTCGGGGGCTGATGAAATCCCAAATGGAAGCCGGTTAAAACGATATCGCGCAAATTGTGTATTGAAAGTACATAAATCTGCACTTTCATCGTCTAGCTTTATATGCCAGAACCCTTCTCTCATGTCAAAACTGAAAAAAAACGCCATACCTGTCAATTGTGCGATTATATCTTCTGATTTAGGGATGAGATATAATTCCCTTCTAACAGCACTATTCAAGTCCTTCGTGTCCAGACATAAGCGCAAGTCACCATTCATTTTTTCTCTTATTACTAAGTTGTGTACCCAATTGGTTGGTTTATCGATTCTTGAAATTATACCACTTCCTTCCAATCTTTCCAGTGTTTTTTCCAGTTTTTCTAACAGGGCGTGAGGGACTCGTCGGGGGGGATTCACTACTGGAATGGCATCAGATTTGATATGTATATGATATGTTCCAGGAAAATTTCCTGTTCCAGTAAATAAATCAGAATAATGATTGAATAAATCATTTTCAGACTTCAATGAATGATTCAGAATAGCTACTCTCTTGATGAGTCCAAAATTAACACAGTCACTTAATCCTAGAATCGGTTCAGAATCAACATCGACTAGTAGAAATTCAACAATTTTCCTAACCTCTTCAATAATACAATTCAATTTAGCAATACCTAAAGGTTTGATTTTCGAACTATTGTTTCCAAACCCTAAAATCATGATATTGGTTAGTTGTATATTTACATCTTGGAGTTTCGAGAAAATTTCTAATGGTAAACACTTTATTTCTGCTCCACTATCTAATTTTATCTTGATTTTCAAACCATTGACGATGATATTCTCATACCAGACTTGTTGACGCTCAATTTGTGTTTTCCTAACTTCACTCACGTATAAATCAATAGAATTATGTTCATTGGGATCCACCCTGCAATCATGATCGTCAGGTTCGGACTCATCCTCCTGTATCTCGAGAATATTCTTCTTGTTTTTCGAAAATTCTAACATTTTTTTGACAGAATGCCCCTTCTTTTTACAAAATCCACATTATTTACCAAACGCTGGACAATTCCTAATTCTATGCGAGTAACCACAACAATTGCAATCATCGATGACATCTCTTCTGACAGATTTTCTTTTGACTACGTTGATGCATCACACTTGCTTCACGTTGGAATTCTTCTACTTGTTGCTTGCTGACTCCTACTGCTCGGCAATATTCCGAAACTTTTTCCAGGGTTATATTTCCATCCCGTAGAACTTCTTTCACATGCAAATCTCTAATTCCGAATATAACTTGATCTCTCATTATGCTTGACTCCTGATCCCCAAATACACATTTAGGAATGGAATTTTTCAGTTCGGTAAGGTAACTATCGAATGCGTGTCCTTCTTTCTGTATTATATTTCTGAATACGAATCTTCCATACACAATATTTGCTCTTGGTTTACAATAGTTCTCGAATTCTTTGAGCAAATCCACCAGATTGATTGTTTCACTATTCAGCTTCAGTGGATTGAAGACTTTCAGACGCTCTTCACCAATGGCACTGAGGAAAATTGCAACTTTAATATCTTCTTTCACATCGGTTCCATCTTTGCTTGAAGCTTTCATGAACAAATTGAACTGCTGCTTCCATAATATCCAGTTTTCAGCTGGGTTCCCTTCGAACGTTAGAGGTTTCGGTGAATGAAAAATTGGTTCCATATAACTCTCTTTCTATCTCAAATCCACGATTATTGTAGTTCACTTCTGACACCATGTAAAATAATAATACTTGAGAAGTAAACCTTTATTCTTGTTAGTACATTGGTACCTGCTTGTCTACTTATTGTATTGACATGTGTCTCCATGACGACCAAAGCTTACATGATTACTTCACAGATGGATATACCGATTTTTGCGAAAAATGATAGTGGGGAGCAAGATATGCCCAGAATTCTTACGGATTCGTGATCAGAACATCAATTTTAGCACCATTCCATATTTTCGATGAAAAATTTTCAGATCTGAAAAATCCGAATTTGTCTTACTTCCCATGGAAACGCCCCCGTACCTTCCGTAATTATTGGAGTAGCATTCTGTAATTCTCACTATCGTTAAATATACTGCTGTATAATGACTGCTGTATGGGGTCGGCTTTAGAATAGCCCCATGGTAAATCCTGCCTGTCGTAAGAGGCGACTAAAAGGATAACCGTAGGTGGAAGAAGGTCTCATCGCCCAGTGAAATACCACCATATCGACTTTGTGTGCTGTGAAATGGATCATTCCATGTTTCAGTAATCGGTCGATACTTTCCGGTCTCCCTCTTTCCTTTTCCCCAATTCCTCCTTTATTTTCAGGTGCATCCTAATAGTAATAATGATGAAGTCTCCTAGAGTAAAACACTCCGGAAGCAAAATACCTCTCCATTCGGATTTTCGGGCGAGAGGTACTCGAGGGGACTCAACATTAAAGATTAATTTTTGCAACATCCGCGGACTCAACAAGAACATCGATGACGTCCACCATCACCTACAGACGAAAAAACCGGATATTCTGGCTCTAACAGAAACACAAGTAAACTCGTCCACCAACAAGGTCCATAAGCTTTGTCCTGGTTACGAACTCCATTCTCGATTCAGGTTCAAAGGTGGAGTCTGCCTTTACGCTAAGGCTAACCTTTCATGCCAGCGTGAAGAGAGTTTGGAACCGAAAGACTTGATGTGATGTGGTTCAAGCTATCTGATACCAAACTCACTAAGTTCCTCTGCTGCCTTTACCTTTCACCTAATGAACCTTCATATAACGACCTCTTTGAGTTTTTATCACTCAAACTGGACTACATTCAGGAGAACCATCCAACAGCTGAAACCATAATCATGGGAGACTTTAATGTACATATCGCTGCCTTGCTCAAATTCTCTAACAAAACAGATGATGCGGGTCGTCAAGCCGAGGCCTTCGACATCACTCATGGTCTAGAACAACTGGTCGAGCTACCAACCCGCATCCCTGATGTCAACAACCAGTCTGCCAATACACTAGATCTTTTCCTCACCACCAATCCTGACCCGTATAGAATAGAAGTTTGTGCCCCACTTGGAGAGTTTGTTTCTCTTCAGTAGATCCAACACGATGTGCTGAGACAATTTCTGAAATCATCATGTTGGGGATGCAAACCTACATACCGAATACCGAAAGAAGAACATCATCCGATAAGACCTGGTTCAACAGAAACTGCTCTAGAGCTGTGGCTTCCAAACAGGCAGCATACCATCGATGGCTAAAAAATCCGGGCCCTGAGACCAGAGCAGCATATGTCGAGGCTAGAGGCATATGCAAAGAGACAATAGAATGCTCAAAAGATGCCCACAATGCCAAAATGGGATCAAAACTTGCTGAATGTCCTAACGGATCCCGTTCATTTTGGTCTTTCGCCAAAGCTGTGGGAAGAAACTTCACTTCCAGTTCATTTTCTCCTCTAACCAAAGAAGATGGAACACTAGCAACGACTGCCCAGGAAAAAGCCAATATCTTTGCGCACCTATTTGCTGGAAATTCCACTCTGGATTCATCGGGAAAACAACTCCCGAACATTACACCTATTGACAGTCACATGCCCGAGATCACCTTTCGCCAACGTACTATCAGAAAGATTTTGCTGGGTTTCAACACCAACAAAGCCTGTGGATCTGACGGAATCCCGCCGATTGTTCTCAAGAAATGTGCCCCCGAACTAACACCTGTTCTTTGCAAGTTGTTGAACCACTCTTACAATTTGGGGGTATTTCCGTCCAATTGGAAAATTGCAAGAGTACAGCCAGTCCCCAAAAAAGGCAAAAAGGCCCTACCTAGCAACTACAGACCTATCGCACTGCTATCTATTATTTCAAAGGTCATGGAAAAAGCCATCAACATCGAGCTCATGAAATATCTGGAAGACTCAGGAATTGTCAACGATAGGCAATATGGCTTCCGCCATCAGAGATCAACTGGTGACTTGCTCGCTCACGTCTCACATATATGGCAGCTATCTATTGAAAAGTATGGAGAAACTTTAGCTGTGGCATTAGATATCTCCAAGGCGTTCGATCGAGTTTGGCACCAGGGACTCCTCGCCAAGCTTCCGTCTTATGGCTTGCCCCCTCAGCTGTGTTCTCTGCTTGGTAGTTTTCTCTCAAACAGGTCTCTCCATGTAGTGGTCGATGGAGTTTCATCTGACACTCTACTCATAAATGCTGGTGTTCCGCAAGGATCTATTCTCGCACCAACACTATTTCTACTTCACATCAACGACCTGTTGAAAGCAACTTCATGTCCAGTACACAGCTTTGCCGATGATAGTACCCTCATACCGCTTTCTCTTCCAGGGCCCATATATCAGCCCGTGAAACCAGATATGAACGAGGAAGAAATGTTAATACTATAAATATGGACTTAGCAACAATTCTCGAGTGGGGATCTAATAACTTGGTAGAATTCAATGCAAACAAAACACAAGCATGTCCTTTCTCTAGAAAAGTCGATCTCACTGTGCCTAACATAACTTTGTCAGGAGTAACCATACCACTGAAGTCATCCATATCGATGCTTGGTATCACTATCAGCAATAACCTTTCCTGGGAAAATCACGTGAGGTCCATTGCCAAAAGTGCATCCCAAAAACATGGTTTTTTGTTTCGTGCCAAGAGCTATTTCACCCCCACCCAGCTGCTTATGATCTATAAGGCACAGATCCGACCTGTCCTGGAATACTGTTCCCATATTTGGAGCGCGGCACCTAAACATATCCTGAGGCTATTGGATTCTGTCCAAAAAAGGGCAATTCGTCTCGTCGGTGATGGCTCGCTTACAAACTCGCTCACTTGTCTGGAACACCGTAGAAAAGTTGGCGATTTGTCTCTATTTTATAGATATTTTCATGGGCGATGCTCTTCTGAAATATCAACAATCGTTCCTGCTTTGGCAGTCTCTTCGAGACTAACCCGTCAAGTTCAGTCATCACACCCCTTCGTGGTCACTTTGGAGACCTGCAGAACATCACTTTCCAAAGACTCGTTCATCCAACGAACAGCGAGGCTTTGGAACTCATTGCCTAGGGAGGTGTTCCCCGAGGCATACAACCTCCAGAAATTTAAGAAGAACACCAACTCCTACTTTCTTTCCCTTGGTTCCCACAATGTTCTCTGAACATTACAGGATATCTTTTTTCGTGGGAACCAAAACAAAAAAAAAAAAACCGTAAATAAGTCCAACTCTCTTCTGGGGTTAATCTGAGTGACATACACTGCGCGCCAGGGATATATTGATTTTTGCGAAAAAAAATATAAGGGGGCAATACATGCTCAGAATTCTTACGGATTCGTGATGAGGACATCAACTACAGTACCAGTCCATATTTTTGCTGAAAAATCTTTGATTGAGAAAAATTCGAAATCGCCCAACTTCCCATGGAAACACCCCCCTAACTTCCGTAATCATTGAAGTAGAATTCTGTAATTTTCACGATCGTTCGATATACCAAGTATGAGTCTCAACCTCTTCTGGGGTTGACCTGAATGGCATACACTATGCGCCAGGGACGATGGATATACCGATTTTTCCGAAAAATACGATAAGGGGGCAAGATAGGCTCGAAGATCTTACGGGTTCGTGATACGGAAATCAAATTTAGTACCATTCCATATTTTCGCTGAAAATTTATCAGTTCTGAAGAATCCGAATTTGTCTCACTTCCCATTGAAATGCACCGTTTCTTCCGTTATTATTGGAGTAGAATTCTGAAATGTCCACGATAATTAGGTATACCGGAGATAATGCTGAATATTTTCTGGAATTGACCTGAGTGATATATAATGCGCGTTTATGGCGGCTGATGCCCTCTGGATTGCCAGGTTTACATGTTTGTGAAAGGTGAGTCGTCTGTCCATTTGTACCCTACGAGTATCTCCCTCCGACTAATCGACACTTGTATCTTTAATTCTGATTTTCTTATGAATCTTATGATTAACAAATTTAATTTTTGTTGAATATATGTCCGTTTTTTTTGTGTTAATTGTGAATTTGTTCCTCCCTAGATACGAAACGACTCTCCTATTGAGGTGAACCTCTACTTTCCACGCAGCCAACTCGCTCGCAAACGAATGCGCATATACGGCAGTGTCATCTGCGTCATTCGTCTGGGGGACATAGGAAAGTCATGCGATAATATAGAGTACAAATGTGGCGATAGGCAGGAGCCCTGTGGAACACCTGCTCCGACCGGATACACTCTAGATTTGGTATTTTCAATTTGAACCCTAAAACTATTCTGTCAGAGGTATGAGTCAGGTATCTTCACCATGATCCGTGCTCTGGTAGTTTAGAATCGAGTGCTCATCTACGTGAGCTATTAAGCTAACTTGGCTGACTTCTGGCTGCAAGGGAAAGGACATTTTCCATGTGAAAATTTTCCTTGTACCTCATCGTTTTTAATTTTTGTAGCACCAGGTGATAGCGGTCCACCATTCCGTTATTGGTCACGGTTTTTGAAATGTTTGGTACAGAATTTGACCGATTTATATACTTTTCGTACCGGGATATAATAAAATGTTCAGCTTGATTATGAACTTTTTCCATTTCAAAAATCATCTAGTTGGCGAATACGGTTGTAATGGGTAAATCAATGTTCTTTGATCTCACGCTTCGACGATCATCAGGAAACAATTTAACATTTCAATGATGGTGAAATGTTGAAAACATTTATTTCGGAGTTACACTTTGAAATATGTTTTTTGAAAATTATAATCTGTTATGGAGTAGAAAGATTTATTTGTTTGAAATTATGAACAGGGTGGTCATAAATCATCTGAGACTGGAAAATAAACTACATTCAAGAGGTATTCATGTTGAGAAGAAATATTTTTCTGAAAATTTAAAAATAGAGTGAAAGTAGTCCATGTTATCAAAGTGGAGTTGCATGAATAAGGAAAAAGGGAAAAACTTTTTTTCTTGTTTATCTCCACAATTAATTTTTTTTGGAATATTTATTACCAGATGTACATTTTGAAGACTGCAGTCTTCATCTTCAGTGGTATTACAAAAAGTAGCTAAAATAAGGTGAAAACATCAATAAACGTTAAAAACACACAAAGTCTAAAGCTTACCTGGAAATTATTTTAAGATATAAAATTGAGGTTAAATTGATAATCAGACAATCATTGGGACGAGAGCAACAAGTTCCATCTTATGAATGCCTTAGCTCTCCGTTTTTTGGTCATTATGGTAAAAGATCAACTTGTAGCTTGAATAGAATGGATTTAGAACGATAAGAAAATTGAAGGTGGACAAAATGTTGATATCTGATAATGAAACAAAATACAAAATATTCCATGTAGGAGGCGTGGAACAATGTTGGTAACGCCCTTCATTCGATATTGAAAACATAATTAGCAGAACCAAATAGAAACCTGTGAAGTGAGTTGAGAAATCTTTTGAACCAAGAAAAAATGATCGAGAAAATAAGAAGAAGCACTGTGTGGGGAGAGGGTGAGCAGAAGTTCGATGAGTTATTGAATACATTTTAATGATTGGAACAAAGGTATGCAAGAAAAATTAATTTGGTTGTTGACGCAAATCGAGGAATTGACTTCATTGTGGATTTCCAGGATTCCTGATATATTTAATTTTACTCCAACAGACACTACTAACCCATATAATTCAAATCACCCACGCAATCAAAAACTGTCAGTTTATTTCACAGACTTCACCAGTAGATTAAACGTCATTAAATAATTGTTGTAAATTGTTGTTTTTTAACCGCTTTCTTAGTTGTTTGACAAACCCTCAGAAGTTAATGAAAACTTGTACGAGTTCAGATCACGGGGACCTTACCTTTTATAGTGGGATCCGAAACCACTCTTGGGACCTTGAAAAATTTTTCACCAGCTGCGGGATTTACCACATAATAATGGATTTCCCTTATCATTAATCAATAAATTATTTATTGAACATAGAAACAAATTCTTAAACCGCTATATATTATCATTAGATAGACCAAACATCATTCATATATCACTACCATACGTGAACACTAGTTCCCATAAATTAGCTGATATCTTCAAAAAATAAAATATTCACATCAGTTTCAAATCCAATAACTCCCTAAAAAGACATCTGATCACTGTTAACGAAAAAATTGATCCATGGGAAAAATCAGGTGTCTATCGACTCAATTGCCCCGAATGTCCAGTCACCTATGTGGGAAGAACTTACAGAACATTTTCGGAAAGAATTTCAGAACATGTAAGAATATTTAATAAAAATCGTGACAAGAATAACCCTGATACCAATTACACCTTCGTCAATCATCTAATTCATTCTGGACATACAAATTTTGAAATTGAACAAAATGTAGAATTTTAACATTTTTGCGAGGAAAGCACAAAATTAAATATATTAGAATCCAATCATTAAAATTTATTCAATCACTTATCAAACTTCTGCTCACCATCTCCCCAGACAGACAAGTACCTCTTCTTATTTTCTCGATCATTGTTTCTTGGTTCAAAAGATTTTTCACCTCACATTACAGGTTTCCATTTAATTCTACTAATTATGTTTCCAATATCGAATAGAGGGCGTTACCAACATTGTTCCACGCCTCCTACATGGAATATTTAGTATTTTGTTTCATTATCAGATATCAATATCTTGTCCACCATCAATTTTTTGATCGTTCTTAATCCATTCTATTTAAACTACAAGTTGATCTTTTATCATAATGACCAAAAAACGAAGGGCATTCATAAGATGGAACTTGTTGCTCTCGTCCCAATGATTGCCTGATTATCAATTTAACCTCAATTTTATATTTTAAAACAATTTCCAGGTAAGCTTTAGACTTTATGTGTTTTTAACGTTTATTGATGTTTTCACCTTATTTTAGCTACTTTTTGTAATACCACTGAAGATGAAGACTGCAGTCTTCGAAATATACATTTGGTAATAAATATTCCAAAAAAATAAAATTCTGGAGGGAAACTTTGAGATAAAAAAAGAATTTTTTTACCCTTTTTCGTCAATTCAAAAATGTTCTATAAAAGTGAAGTTATTTTTTGAAGCTTTCATTTAGTTTCACCTGTGTCTGTCTGTTTGTGTGTCTGTCTGTTTGTGTGTCTGTCTGTAATCAATTCTTGCAAGTTAAATTTCACCCACTTCTAATCGTCCGATTGATTTGAAATTTGGCGGGTGTACATAATTCAGGTGAAAATGCATTATGACTTTCTCAAAGAAAAAACAAAACAGAATGTCGGCCCTAAGATGGCGGACAATATTTGTCATTATGGTCCGATTTTATTCAAATTGCTATCTAGGGGTTTTCGGGGTCGAAGATTATGATTTCTTTGTCAAAAATCGGAAATTCAACATGGCTCCAAAATGGCGCACGAGTCTTGTGATTATGGTCCGATTCTATTCAAAATTGGTATGTGGGGGTTTTTGAGGTGGAAGATTTTTTTACAGGCTTTTATTTAGTTTCACCAGTCCCAGTGTCTGTCTGTCAGTGTGTCTATCTGTAATGAAATCTTGCAAGTGAAATTTGACCCAGTTCTAATCGTCTGATTGATTTGAAATTTGGCCGGTGTAAATGATTCCGGTGACAATGCATTATGAGATTTTTGTGAGGAAAAACGAACAAAATGGTGGCTCCAATATGGCGGATAATTTCTGTGATTATGGTCCGATTCTATTCAAAATTGGTATCTAGGGGTTTTCGGGGTCGGAGATTTAGATTAGATAGAAACTACTTAATTAGTTATTTGACATCATGAAAACAAAAAAATAAAAAATAAACAAAAACAAAATTCAAAACAAGCTTTCCTTAGTCGTTAATAAAAAAAAACAGAACTGGAAAGTTAAAAATGAAAATAAAAAAAAAATACAAAGACAAGCTTTTATTCATACAAATTCACTAAAAAAAAGAAAAAAATATTTCTTCCATTGTTTGACCTAGATTACTCTGTGAGTGATAGAATCGAAAGCTTGCCGCGGATAAAAAATAGGTCATCTTGCGCGGCAAGATTTTGAATCTGTTACTCACAGAAAAACCTAGATCAAACAATGAAAAACATAGTATTTTCCATTTTAGTGCATTTGTATGAATATTTTTTTCATAATTTTTATTTCTATGATATCTAATACAGAATTACTACTTCCTCGACTAAAGTACACACTTCACATTGGAGTATATCTGATAGATTTTGTAGAAGGACCCTGACTCAAAAACAAACAGAACGATGGAAGAGTAGTAGTAGTATTTGATCTATTTCCATGTTGTTATGATAGGCGAGATCACAAATTTTTGGAAAAAATACCACAATGTCCAGAACGATGAGAAAAATGGTTGGATTTTTTTAATTCTTTTTTTTAAAGTAGTTTTTCTAAACAAAAATCCCAAAGAAATGTTCTTGTTTGAACACTGCGGTAACCGATCCTGGATGTGACGTAACAAGTTCAGAACTATGGCCGATCGCCGAGTTGCCAAGCGTTATTCATAATATTTCTTTACAAAGTAAGCAGGCTGGAAAAGAAATTGCATAGCACTCGGTATCCATAAATATTATTTAAGAATAACTGAGTCAAGAACAGCTATCAAATACGAAGTCTTCATTTCAATATAACATATGCTGACACAAATTCTGTTTCATTCATGGGATAAAACATTTCCTCAGAAGGTCCGCAAAATAATGACACTGGCAACTCGCCGATCACCAAGAGTGCCAGGATTTATAGAGTTGCCAAGAAGAATATTTCTCTACAATCTGAGCAAGCCAAAATAATAATAACATATACATACATATTATTCAAGAATAACTAAATCAAGAAGGGCTAGGAAATAAGTCTTCTTTTCAATATCACATATGCTGACAAGTTCTGTTTTATTCATAGTATGGAACAGAATAACATTTCTTCAGAAGTACCACAAAATAGTGATACGGTCAACTCAAGTTAATGCCGAATCATTGGACATATGACGTTAAAAGAGGCGGCAATAACGTTGTGTTTGAATGTCCCACTGAATTTTATGGTTGTAGAGCAGCGTTCATTCAAATATTACACAATATATTCTGGGAAAAGCCATGCACACATGATATTTCATCACTATATGTCAACTTCAAGCACATATGAGGCAAATTTACGAGTTTGTGATTTCGCCTATTGTCAAATACACAGATTTCAGAGTGAAACTCAGAAAAAAAATTGAAGCGGCCGATACTTGATCCATATTGAAGTGAACAAAAGACAACCACTTCACTAGATGATTTTCACTAAACTGGATTTACAAAACCACGACATTCATAATTTCAAATAAATGTTGAATTGAATCTTTCATTCAATCTGAACCCATTTGATAAATCCGAGCTTCTTACCTTGATGAGTTGCAAAACTGGTATTTCCCATTCTCAACTGGAAGGATTCAGGGAACACATCATGTTATGAAAAATAGCACATTGTAATAATAGTTTGAAATAACATAAAGCCAGAAAGCTAGAATCAACTTTTTTCAAATTTTGAATTGAAGCGCCCGATACTTGATGATTTTTACTAAACTGGGTTTACAAAACCACGATACGGTCAGTATTTCCTCCACTTGAAACACGTGTCGTGGTTTTGTAAACCAGTGAAAATCATTTGATGAAGTGGGTATATTTTGTTTACTTCATCTTTCTGTCATTGCAAAGTGGAACTGTTTCTAGAAAATATCTATTTTCCAATTTTTCCAGTTTTTTTCATGATCGCGGAAGCGTGAAACAAATTTCCGTCAACAAAAATTTATTGTAGACCTAGTAAATACGAAGCCCCTCTTACATCAATGTCACACGTGATTCCTGATGATAACTCCTACCTGAAAAACATTCTTTCTCAAGTCATTCATGTATATGATTTCCCAGTCAAGAATGGATTGGAGAAGCAAATAACCATCTGAATAAAAAGGCAAATTTTTACTTTCAGATTTTTTCTTCATTTAAATTTGAAAACATGTCAAATTCGACAAAAAATTTCGGAAGCGCCGCTCACCTTACCTCAGCTGTCCTTCTCAGAGCTGTAACTTAACGCAATTGCCGGATACAATCAACATTTAACTAATGTTTAATGTTGAATCGATTGTGTGGTAAATTTACAGAAAAAGTGTGAAGATTTTCATTGCAAGCTGCTTGTGATAGATATTCAATTCCAAAGTGATGAAAACAAACGAATATCGTTATGTCCAAACTGGTAGATGAAGTCAGAACTAGTAGATGAAGTCAACACAGCTTCACAACACACGAACACACAAAAACACAGTATTGTTGAATTATTCTCAAAATAATATCGACCATCATGGTGAACTAGTGATGCAGAATAACACGTGAATACTGTAGCCAGGAAGTGTTTCCAAGATTCTTGCATGCACCTGCTGCCTACGAATGAACGTTTCTGCTACTGTTTTCTGATTGGCTGGTAAATAAACGATCATACTCAGCAACCAATCAGAAAACAGTACCCGATTTGCACGTGAAGTATTCTGAACATTCTTTTCTTTGTCTTTTGATAGTTCTTGCAACTGAACACCAAACTGTTCCGTGCATATTTGAAGAGTGGGAGACAAGTCTAGATATATATATTTTTTTATAGAATGGCACATTTTTTAAATTATATCACGATATTGAGGCTCCAAATTGACTTGAAGAGATCTACAATGCTGTCATGACCCATTAATTCAACATATCATGGCGGGGTGTCAACTCAAAGGGGTACTCGCCGACACATAAATAATATTTCATTGTTTTCGGGCGGTATCGTTTGAATACCGAACGCTATATATATAAGATTCTCCCTAATAGAACGATCACTTCATTCAGAATACAAGCGTCGATCGAGAGTCAGTACAGAGCTAGTTCTGCTTCACTATGAAGCGAATAGAAGTGAAGTTTAATTTCAATTAGAGAAGATGAAGTCTCATCTTCCTACGCTAAGTAAGCGTAGACTCCGTACAGTTTATCCGAAGTAGCAAATTAATCAACCATATGCAGAATCATAGTGAAAGTGTAACGCATCAGAAATCATCTCAGTAATAACTAAATGAATGGAATTGATATTTATCAAAAAGCTAAATAATCATAGTACAACAAGTGAACGCGTAATATAATTCGGAAATGAAAGAATAATTAAGTCAGTGGCTCTTCAGTGAGGGTAAGACATAAAACTGTTTATTTGGCAAGGTATATATGTATAGGGTGATAAGAAAATATTTCATTATTGATTTCATAGTAAAAGAGATTTTGATTTGTTAAAAGTGAAATTATTAGCAATTGTTTAAAATAACTGAAGAACAGTTATTTTAATTGTCATCCTATATTTGTTTCTCATTTTGAGTTATTGTTGAGTCAATTACATTTTCTCAGCAATTTATACCAGGTGTATCAATAGTTGTTTTTATATTTTAGAAAATACATATATATTATTACATGTCCTAATTGTATTATTATTCCGAAACAATCTGAAATTGGTCATTGTACTGTCAAATCAAGTCCCCCGCTTCATTACATACTGAGTGAAACAAAATCTCAAGCCGCTCTGGGATGTTGTTCCGTTATTGGTCAATAGACTGGTAACGCTCAGTATGGTTAAAACAAAAGGTGGATAGGTGTGTGGTTTTTCAATAAGACACACCCTGTACGCTTATATCAATGCCTTCTTTCAGAATTGTATCATTCATCAGTAGTAAGCTTTGGCTTTGAAAAGCAGTCGAAGAGTTTTACATACCTGCTACAGGTTTATGTTTTGTGCTTTGCTCATATTATTGAATATAAATAAGAAACACAGAATCATTTATTGCCAATCCAAATGGAATGATAAATGATCCATTATGTCTGCGATGAATAAGATTCTGAGAATCTTATAAAAAGTTTCAATCCTTGTATTATTGGCACATAGTTATCTAATTCATAACCGATGATATTGTGGAACCTTTATTTTTCTTATGGATTGGCAATAAATAATTCTATGTTTTTTTATTTCATATTCAATAACATGAGCAAATCACGAAACATAAACCTGTAGCAGATATATAAAACTCGTCAACAGCATTTTGAAGCCAAAGCTTACCACTAATGAATCATGCAATTCGGGAAAAAGGAATCGTAGATCTCTTCAACTCAGTTTGGAGCCTTAATATCGCGATATCATTCAAAAAAATTGCCATTCTATACGAAAATAATTGTTAATGTTAATATGTTGATATTTCTATTGCGCAAAAGCCTGGAACGTTCACTCATTTTAGATATGCACGGTATTTTCCCGACTCGTGATTGGCTACTTCAGAATGCAACCAAAATTGAAATTTACTACTTCATTCATAAATGCGACGGGGAATTTCTCTTGCCTTCCACTCTTCAAAATATGCTCAAATGTTCGAATTACTTCTCGTCCACATCGCGAACTGTTTTCTGATTGGTTGCTGAGTAAGATCTTCCATTCACCAGCCAATCAGAAAACAATAGTCGAAACGTTCGTCTGTAGACAGCTTTGTAATGCACATCAGGCGCGTGCGAGAATCTTGTAAACACTACTTGTCAACAGTATTTACGAGTTATTCTGAATCATTAGTTCACAATGATGATCGATATTATTTTAAAAATAATTCAATTACCAGCGTGTGCTCTTGGCGGGAAAATATATCAAAAACAACTTTATTTTTATCGTAGATATTTTTTTAATGTTTTCTTTTCTATTATACCCCCAAATGGAACGATGGGAGAGAGGGACTTATCTTCTAGTCGTAGATCCAATAATTTTTTTTATTTATTTCATTTTGCCCCGAATTGAGCTTCTGATGGTTCTGGTTAGTTTCATCTGATAGACCGTCTCCCCGTGACATTACATGGTACATGGTAGGCAATCATATACACAAGTTTTAATGTTCAATATATCTTATGCAAATGTTTGATATATTATATTTTCAGGTTTGGTGATTCCAGGACTAGCATTATTCGTCCTTGGTAATTGTGGACCAAATGATTACAAAACCGCTGTTAGTGCTCTCATCGTAGCTGGGAGTGTCAGCAGTGCGTGTCTCAGTGGCCATATGATCAATCATATGGACCTCTCACCAAACCATTCCGGAACTCTTATGGGTCTCGCTAATCAAGTTGCAGTTAGTGCTATTGCACTAGAGCCTATCTTCATGCAATATTTGGTTACAAATGAGGTAGGTTGAGTGCGAACCGCGGAGAAATGTTGAATTGAATACGAAATGCATGAATATCAACTATTAACATGGAAAAATTAATGGAGAGTATTGAATAATCTGCATGCCCCGAGCAGCGAATAAATACATTTCCATGATAATCCAGGAATTCGAAACGAATTGTTTTATAGGCAGACGCTACCAAAATTTGCTACTAATTTTTCTGTAGGCAAACGTTTCCCGAATCTCATCTCATCATCTTCAACCAGTTTGGGGTTGGTAGTGACGAGAAGTGGGTTTGACGGAGAGTAGTTGAGACGTGGTTGTCTCTCTATGCATGGTGTTTCAAAATTCAGTATCAAGATTCCAGGGTCGTAATTTTCAGGTCAAATTAAGACTTTCGTTTCACATAAACATGTGTCATCAAACGCTTCGTTACCAAGATTTTTTAATTTTTTTTCTTAGCTCTCTCCGTTTTTGCGATATTGAGATCAAATTCAAAACATAGGTTAAGTTTTAGGGTTTACATCATCCAGTATGCCAAGTGATTGTAAGAATTCACAGGTAGATATTTTTTTAGGGGTCAAGCCCTCTTTCACCCCATAAACTTTTTTGTAGTACGCCGCTGGTGGATTCTACCATATGAAATGAATTCTTTGTCTTGTTTATAATTTTGTTTGTGTCCTGTAATTTTTACGCATCTGCGATTGTTATCGAGAAACAAAAATCAATTTTTGTAATTCGCTAGAGTTAATTAAATTTTTCTACGAAACAATGAAAAAGAGAATTAGTGGGCTTTGACTGCTATTTAGACGTTTGGGTTTGTTTTGAAGCATGTGACATTATTTGAAAGCTGGTGGATGGTGGATCATGTATTTGTTTAACATTACAATGGAAAATGAACCATATTCATTTGAACCTCTGGCTGACATCCATTTTGTTTATGGTCGGGCTAATGGTAACGGACTTGAAGCTCAGAGGTTGTACGCGAGATTTTCCATGGCGCTCGCAGTTCTCCCGATGGATACTACGCAACTGTACTAGAGATCCTGCATTTTCATCTCGTATCCTTTTGTTTGTATTTTTCTTTATATGAATCATTTCCAGGAATTCACGTTTTTTGGTGTTATATTCGGAAGCAAGTATTTCCATTTGGTCGTAGTTGAAATCGTGATTTGTATTTTTTTGTGATTGTTCAGGGCAGTTGATGCGGTTTTTGCATATTTGTGTGATTTCAGGCAATTTTCAAGATACTGAAGGGTCTGGCCGATATAGACTTTGTTACATGTTGGTTCAATTCATGGAATTTGCTGAATTATGTGAGACTTTTTATATTGTGGTATTTTGGTTTTCAGTTTTGAAAATTAGTCGACAGGGTTTTTGTGCTTTTGTGGCTGACACTTATGGTATGTGGAGCTAGTATTTTCGTGATATTTTCGTGTAGGGAATGGAAATGTGAGAACTGTTGTTGGGAGTTTTCGGGTAATTCTGGTTGTTGTGAAATTTGTCAATGCGTGCTTTGAAAATGCTGTCGACCATGTTTTTGGGGTAGTTGTTGAGCTGTAATACCTTTTTAGCTTTTTTAATAGCTTCCGTACTGGAAATTGGATCACTCAAGGTGATGGCCCGATCTGCAAGTCCAATGATAACAGATTTTTTTTGGGGGATAGGATGATGAGATTCATAATTCAGATATCTGCTGGACCAGGTTGATTTTGTGTACCACTCCGTTTCAATATGGTTGTCGATGTTATGTAACGTAAGGTCTAAGAATTTTTTTTTATTATTCTCTGTTTCATATGTGAATTGCAATTTGGGATGACATTTTGAAAATATTGATTGTATAATCTATCTTGTCTTCTGGAATTATCAGTAAACAATCAACAAATCGTAGGAAAAGGGGTAATGTGAAATTTAGTTCTTCTATTGCGGATTCTTCTAGATTTTCCATTACTAACTTTGCTATTACACTGGAGATTGATAGTCCCATCGCGTAGCCTTCCATTTGTTTATAGAATTGATTGTTGAAAGTGAAATATGTTGACGTGAGAGACCATTCAGTGGCTTCCAATAAAGGGAATTTTTGTGAAGCTACTTATTACATTTCATTTTTTCATTATTATGCTTTTCACAAATTGTAGTGGAATGTTAGTATACAGAGAGATCACATCGAATGATACCAGAACGTGGTTGTCTGGGATTTCAATATTTTTTACCAATGATTTAAAATGCCAGGAGTTTTTAACGATTTTGGTGTTATATGTTTGAGGGTATTTTGCTGATATATTTAGATAGGTTTTCGAAAGGGGTTTGGGAGCATGAAACTATTGGTCGTAAGGGAAAATTTTCATTGTGTATTTTTGGGAAGCCGTATATTGTTGGCGGTTGTGCATTGAGAATTATCAGTTCGGATGCTGTTTCTTTAGTTATGTAATTGTTTTGTTCCCATTTTTTTATTATATAAATAAGAAAATACTTCCTCCTACATTCATCTTCCATCACGCCATCTATAACAGAAAAGCAAGAAATCATCAATTTAAACAACCGAAGTAGAATCCCACATAAACTTCCGTCCACCGACAACTCAAGTCGCTTTAACGTACCATTCCAACGATATTTCACAAACATCATTCAGCCTAGTTATCGGATTGCTCACGTATTTTCAATAAGGAAGAGAAAGAACCACAACAAAGTATCGCGATTCATTTATATCGACAACACAATGAAGAGGAGGAAAAAATTATATAATTATAAAAATTAACACTTCGCTTTCTTTCAAAATAATGGCCCAGCTATACTTATTCTTAGGTAAGTCCAGTTCATCATCAATATTGTATCTTTGTGTCAACAAAAAATATATTTGTAGTCCCTGAAGAAGACGTGGACACGGTCGAAACGTCAATGAATTGAATGTTTATTTCTTGAGAGAAAAATGTCATTCACAAAAAGAACCAAAACCCCAAAAAACTCAAACTCCATTATATATATATATATATATATATATATATATAATATATATATATATATATATATATATATATATATATATATATATATATATATATATATATATATATATATATATATATATATATATATATATATATATATATATATATATATATATATAGCTGGTACCCGCGACCTCATCCTCGTAGAATTATATTTTTCTTTGTGTTGTTCCATCTAGCTTATGCAGGTGGCATTGCCCGCTTTCCATTATACCGTTATCCCGTTTTCCGTTATTCCGTTATCCCGTTATCCCCTTATCTTGTTTTGGTGGCATAACTGATTAGACAGCCGAAGTAGCTTTGTGACAAGTATTCACCCGTTTAGGGACGGGAGTTTCAAATGGGGTTGAACACGATTTATTTATTTGTAACCGAGAGCCAAAACCCCAATTTTTATAACCCGAATTTTCACCCCTCATTTCACCACCTTATGGGTTGAATTTCTGAAAAAAAATTATTTAAATTATTAACTTTTAAGGTAGTTCCGCCACGAGACAGTTGAATTAGGAAATTATTTTTGACGGAATTGAAAAATTTCAAGAGACTTTTGGATTTGAAACGCGAAAAAAAATTTTTTTTTAAGGGGGGCACTTGCTCCCCCAATCGACTTTGGAAAATTTCTTCGTTATATAAAGTCAGCGACTCAAAAAATTGATGTCCCCAAAAAACGCAGCCAAAAAAAAAATTCGGACCCAGGCCTCCCTCTCCTTCCC